>JAYMTG010000138.1:0-17649 GCA_036897565.1 Pelargonium exstipulatum | reverse complement strand
GTAAGAGTCTCCTTCATTAGTACTCTATTTATCTAACTTTTCGTCTATGTAATAAAAAGCAGAAACTGGATTTCATTGACTTGAGTCTTGTTTTCGCCTCGAGCTGCTTTTTTTTGGAGAGGGTAACAAATATGATAGAGACTCGCGTTTTGCGATATTATACTTAATCGTATATGTATAAAAGTATAAAGGAGCTCTTTACTATAGAGTTTCATATAGGTTTTGAAAAAAACCCTTTATCTCGATGTCAACACATAAAAGAGGATTCAAAGGCTTTGGCTCTTAATTTAATAGCTGAGATTCTATAAGAATCCCCGGGTTTATTTAATCAGGTATTCTCTTAAATATGGTTAGTAACTAACATATACATATCTATTAGAGAAATTTTTGATTAGATCCCGTTATTTTAAACCATAGAAAGGTATATCATAAGAAAACCCGTGTCTATATAAAAAAAAAATAAAGGCATTGCTGTGTCATAAATACCTGCCCTAACTACTACTATCACTATGGTATTATGTTCGTATTCTAAATACATAAAGAAACCTATAAGATCCCGTTTGGAGAATGTCCTGTTTGTACTATACTTTTCGACCCCCTCTCATTAGGAATTCTTTAGGATCTTTCCTCTTATCTTCGAGATCTATATTCAAAAAGAAAACTAAGATTAGAAATTAAGAGGTTCTAATCTTCTCCCCTTGGAATTTTTACAAATTAGCTATTAACTTAGTATTTGTACAACTGAAGTTCTCTGAATAGAAGATTCTTTTTAAGGGTTTCCGGGTATTGTTTCTCTTTTCCTCAAAACTTTGTGGTTCAAACCTCAGCTTGAACTTCCTATTGCTTACTGAGAAGCTGTCCGTACAATTTGTATAATACGGTATTGCTAGACTTTCTAAATTAATGAATGTAAAACAGTTATAGATTTTTAATACTACCAGAATATGTAACTCCAATAGTAAAAAAGCTTCAAACATATGGAGCTTCTCGATACTCGGTATCTGAGACTTCAAATGCTTAAATTTTAATCTGGTTATTTCTGGCTAGCAGTATTAACAATCATTCAGGGACATACATAACTAAAAAGGATAAAAGTAGGAACCCTTTAAAAAGGTATACAAGTCAGTAAAACTCTCAAAAATTTAGTTTAAAAAATTATTCATAACTTTATGTGTTTTCTTTACCAATCTGATCTAGCCTCCTTCTATTACCTAGATTAAGGAGCCCTCTTTACAACAAATTTCTTATTTCTTATTTGAATGGAGGGGGTCCCGAATCCTCTCAATCAACTAAGAGAACCTACTGAATAAAGAAAATCGCGGAGACTCGGATATACTACAACAGATAAAGATTTCTCTGAAGAAGAAGAATCTTTCTTGGTTTTTATACTATCTTCCTGAATTAAAAATACTTATTAGATAGTGCTTTATCCTGGAATAACCACTGCCTAGTCTTTACCCAAGTAAAGAAATCCAAGATGAGCTCTATTCTATGAGGGGTAAGGCAATTTTTAAATCAAGGACATAAGAAAAAGAAAAATATCCTAAAGGGTTCAATTACCTATTCTTGAATTTCTAATTTCAATGAAGGTTAGCTTTAGGTTGGTTGAAGGAAGGGAACTTTGAACAAAGATTGTAAAAGCTATAACCAATCTTTTCCTTATTATGCAGAACTATCCGACCTTTTGCTATGTATGCTTACCTCTTTTTCGAGGACCTTTAGTTCCGGGATATGTTCCCTATATTTATAGACTCCTTTTCACACTTAACCGACTCATAAAGGGAGTGCTCACTTCTTAATCTAACAACTACTTTTCGCTAAACCAACTAACAATCAAGACACTGAACACTGACACAAATAAGACAAGAATAGGTGTACAAGAGAAGTCAGTAACTCTATTAAGGACTTTCATAAGTCGTTAGAAACCCGTCTCCATAAGAAATAAGGTAGCCAGCCATCCTTCACCTTTGTTTCGAGAAATATTACTAACACTAAAACTAAATACGAAACGAGTAAACCAACCGACTTCCATTTGAGACTCTAAATTTTAGAGGTGAAACATTCTTTCCATTTAGATACCAAAAGAGAAACTTGAACTCCTACTTGCTCTATCTCTCTGAGAAAAAAGGATGTATTAGACAGATTTGTGCAAGCTAAAGCTCAGTATTCTGGGTTTTTCGATAGTACTAGTTTTATTCATTAGTTTCTTTTGTAAGTATACTCTTAGACAGAGGTCGTCCCAAGCCTTAGGTTTATCTACTACTTGTTTTGCAAAAAGGGGTTTCTATACTAAGGAACTCCTGTTTCGAACCTTTGCGTGTAGGATAGGGGTAGCTTTGATTTAACCACCAGGTTAAAAGCTTATAAGTATAAGTTTGTCTTTCCTAGTTGAGTTTCCCTTGCAGTTTTCCTTGCCTTATTCACTTTGTTCATATATAAAAGCATACTCGCTTCTAAACAATTCTATTAAAAAGTAATTCATAACTAATACTAAGTTCTGTGTAGATACTCTGGTAAGAAAAAGAGTTTGATTCCTAATGGGCTTGGCTTCGCTTTTCAGTTGAAAAAGAATCTCTTTATGTTAGAAATATATAAACAGTAAAAAATAGGGGGGCAGTCGTAGACTGGAAATCAGGGCAAATATGGACTCCAAAAGCCCTTGGTATAAAATCACCTTTAAAGCACTCCAAACAGGTGATAAAAGGAAGATTAGATATTAACATTAGGCTTGTGTCGCATAAGACTAAGAAAGCTCAGAGGAGTAGTACAGCTATCAAGAGAAGTCAAGCTTCTAAGACTCCTAAGACAGGTATAACTCTTAAGAAAGGTATACAGATACGCAAACAACGTATGATGAATAAAGGGAGCAGGTCTAGTAAATTCCTCAAGTCTCTTTATGAAGCTATGGAAAGAATACAACATGAGGTTCTGCTCGTGTTTGACTGCACTCTAATTTATGCTCCAAGTTCTTATATAATATAACACTAGTCTATGCAAAGTAAGGAAATTCGGTAAAAGGGGGTCTTTTTTTCCTGCTCTAAGATGGATTTTCATTTACTGCATCTTCCTAGTATGTCCTGGATTCGGCAGTTAGGTATATTTTTTGACACTCTTTTTTTAATAGGTCTTAAATATAAGGATTCGCCTCTTTATTACTTGATATTACGACCATGTACATATTAAAAGTGGATTTACGTTTACCTAAAGCCTTGAAGAACAAAGTTCTATTAATCAGAATACCTTTAAAAATTTTAAGTATAGGATTCGTTTCCAGAAGAGTCAGTCAAATAGGGATCCCCGGTTAGTTATTTTTATTTCCTTAATTGGAAAAACCTGGTTTATTCTGGGAATAGATCTAAAACGGAATCCTTTTAAAACTACTAGTGAATTGTACCTTATGCGTTTAGAAAAAAAGGTTTTTTGAGTAGTACTCCATCCTTGTTTAGAGGTCCTCTTTTGAACTTATGCTATTAAGTTTGCTGAATATAACTTTCGAGATAGAGCTAAGGTAATTTAGTTAGCTTCAAGCCTTAAATACATTAGTTATAAAAGGGCTTTTATAAGCTATAAAAAAAGCCCCTCGTTTCCCTTAAGTGGTCAGTAACTATACCTTGAATTCTGAGAGATTTCCTATAACTATTTAATAAATGGGTACCACAAAAATTTCTAATTCTAGTACTAAAGCCAGCTTTTAGAGCCTTTTAAATATATAGATCCATTACCTTTTATAAAGCTTTTTACTTAATAAAACAAAGTGTATCAAGGGAAGCTTTAAAGTAATAGAAAGTAATAGTACTTCCCCGGTCCCTTTTAGTAGGCTTTTTGTTATTCCAGATTTTCTGTGTCCTAAGTGTTTTCTATAGGTTTGAGGTTTTTCAGAGCAAGTCTAAGAAGGGCTCCTTTAGGACGTAAAACTACTAATTTGTAATTTGTTAGGATTTGCACCTTTGCACAATGATCAAAAAGGCATTAACTAAGTTTAGTTTGCTATCCACGGAGTGTATATTATCGGTGTATTAGTACACAGTTATTATAGGGGGCTCTGGCCTCTTTTAACTTTATCCACATATTTGTATAGTATATGGATTTATCCAATTCGGTTAGGAAGGAAGAATTTCCTGTGTTTTGACCTTGGATGAATAGCTACTATCAGCGCCGCAATAAGAACTCCTCAACAATAGGAATCGAATAGATAGTTAGAATTGATTAACAAACACCTAAGCCTTCTTTTGTGTATCTCGCAATATCCTACCTGACTATAAATCTATAGACTTGGAAATCCTTATTTCTTTCGGGTGATACGATTATATATAAGAAAAAGAATAATAAAATTATAGAACTCTTGTTTAAGATTACTTACACTTTTATACGGGAGCCGCTTACTTCGTATATTACCGTTAGTTCAAAGGATAAAACTCTTTTCCTAGATAGACAAATCTATCACTTCATTTTACTTTACTCAATTTCATTTATAGTGTAACAAATGGTCTCGTACCTATTAGGAGTACATCATCAATAGATAGGTTTCGAGCAAAATATAGAAAAGGTACAGTTCATATTCCATAGTTTTTCCTAAATTTCTTGGAGTTCCTCAGTGAATTGCTTCTTTTATTCCATATTCAGATAGACCAGTGGATCCGGTTATGGAAGCTATGAGAAGCCGAAAAATGAATAGTCAGCGGCTCTTCCTATTGTCTAAAATGAAAAGGAAAAAAAAAAACAAAAAATTATTAAACAATTACTATGAATAAGAGGGAGCTTTTGGTATTCAACAATCTAAAAGGAAAGCTCTATTCGTATACTCTAACTGAGATATAATTTGTAGACTTTCTTGTATTACGATATTGACATGCAATAGAACTTTGATCCAGGATTTCTCGTTTAACATGGATCGTATTACTGCTAATTGTGGTAGTTGAATACTTTTTATCCTAGTCTAATAAATTACTACTATTAAGATTTCATTATTCTAAAGGCACGACTTAAAAGGGGATTCCTAAGGTAGGGACACTTGATAAGCACAAAATACTGGCACCCTTTTCTATAAACAAGCTCCTATAAGTTTCTGTGAAAGAGGGCTTTACTGATATTATTTATTAAAAATATTATTTATTAAAAGCACAAATGGCGTAGTATCCGCGGTTATTTTGAAGAGTTCAAGGTTTTTAATTCTTACCTTCCAATATAATTTCGCTTAGGAGGGCTCTAATACCGATAAAGACAGTATTTCATGCTGATACGTGAGTTCAATTTTATTCCTACCATGGGCCCAAAAGGGCAACCCGGATTAAGAGTCAAATCCAAGAGTACTTTCATTCTAATAGAAACCTAAGCCCTAGTATGTCTAACAATTAAAAAAGGGCGTAGTGACAGGGAGTGGTTTAAGTAAACCCCTTTTTACTTAATTAAGTGTATAAAGGGAAGAGCCTAGATTAAGAAAAATGGATTTGTAGAGACATAAAAGCAGTTATTCTGAGTGAGTCTAGATTTCCTGAAATTCATTTTGTCATAAGATTCCTTTTACAGATTCCTTTTTACAGACTATAGAAAGGTGTACATTATATCCAACGTGGGCTAGTTCCGCTAAAAATGCTTTATATAAAATTACATTAGAACAATAAAACTTTAATACTAATTTGAAATACAAGAAGTCTACTCTTACTTTTCCAGCTTAAAAACTGTTAAGACAATATTAAACAGGGGTAGTAGCTAACTATTAAAAGCGATCCTTTTTAGTAATAGTTAAATCAAACTTTATTTAGGCTTATGACCACTGGTTCAAGTCCTGTTATCATTATATATCTACAGCCAAGATCTCAGGTTTCCCCTTTATTCCCACATGTTCTAAATTTTAGTAATTCGTGGAATCTTTCAGTTCGGGTTATATGCCCTTACGAAGTTAGGAGAAGAAGTTGCATACTGGTTCGACGTGATTGTTCGATTCTTATAACCAAGGCTCTGACAGGCCCCTTAAAAACCTAACATAGATCTTCTAGAGTGTTGTGTTGGTAAAAGATAGCTTTAGGATAGGAAAATCATGTAAATGAACTCCTTTTCCCCGCCTACCTTTTTAACAAAAAACATAGCAGAGATACACTTAGTATCAAAAGGCACTTTATTATTTTTATTGTGAATTTTATTTTACTTCATAGTATGAACTTAATTATCCACTTATACTAAATAAAACAAGATTAGAACCTATTTCACAATGATTAAGAGTTCCTTGCTCTAAGCTGATAAAAGCTGTCGTATTTTTTAATTAGTCAGACTAGAATTTTGGAATGAAAGAATAGAAGTGAGAATAGCAAAAAGTAGTCACATAGTTACAAAGCAAGTTATAGGCTACCTCTTTACCTGCACAAAGTAATAAGTCTCGGTAAGGACCCTATGAGTTTAAGGTCATCCCGTTACTAGTAAAAAACTCTATTCAGTTAATCAAGTCATGTTCGCTTAAGTAATGAATAAACTAGTATTCGTACTCAACTCTAGATATAGATAAGAAGGCTTCGGAGTAGGATGATCCCTACTCAGATTAGGGCTATGTACGAGTATTACTAACTTATATCAGGTCTGTTCAGGAACGCGAATAGCGACTCAACGGAATAGATAGGTGTATACTGTTTGGTCTAGGTTTCTAACCCAGGCTCTATCTATATACTATATAGGCTGTATATACTTATCCAGTAAGGAATGTAGACTCAAGCCCTCATATTCAAAGTAAGGATTCGTAACCTCGGGCACGGGATTGATTAATAAAGGTAAAAAAAAAGATAAAGTCAAAGTATTAAGGTTCTAGTAGACTAATCGAAAAGAGAATAGGATAAAACGGTTGACACGCGTGGGTTCGAAGAGTCGGTTAGGATTTTTCGAAGATTTTGCATCGTAGGTTATTTAAGTGTATATAGAACTTTTTTGGGGATAATTAAGGGCTGAGCATGCCTGGTTTAGGCTTTGATTCTCTCTTAAACTAAAAAGTGTTTTAGTGCTTCGGAACTTTAAAGAAATTATGAAAATTATAGGAAAAACTAAATTCAAAAAGACTATTCTGGTGAAACAAAAATCCAGTTATTTAATATCCATAGGAAACTTATACCCCCCGTAGATACTCGCTTGTAAATATGCATTTAAGAGGTTTTATTATTAACCCCATTCTCAGTGTATTGATCTTATTCCTCAGTTTGACTTTATGCCGGAAACCTTTCGATATTTTAATAAAGTACAGACTGTATGGCAGTTAGTAATTTAGAGAGTTCGATGAGTTTGGGCATTATATATTATGGGATCCTAGCTTGAAGCAATTTTATGAATTTGAGTTTTTGGGTTATCCCTTATTTAAGTTATATTTCTATATCTCAAATCATTATTTACATCGGCTTTCTGAGTAGAATGGTAAACACACCTAGCTAATTAGGAAAGGTTTAAGTAAAGGTACTCCTAAGTGTTTCACTTTTACTTCTTAAGTAAGGGTATTCCTTTATCTGGGGCAAGTCTTTAAAAGGTTTTATACAGGTGTACACGCTATAATTAATCTCACAATATGCTAGCAAAAATGTTTAGCAAAAACTTTGAATGTAAGGATCATATCTTTAACTTCATTTAACATTTTTTAGCTCTATAGTAGACTCGAGGATGGGTACCCTTTATATTTGATATTTGCTAGGGACTTTGAACTCTTGGTGATATGTTTGATAAGTATAAGAGTTACTCCTACAATATAGGACGGCTTTTAGGCATAACTGTATTTTAATTAAAATTACGCGGGTATAGGTTCATAAATTACTTTATTAAAACGGATGGTTTTTACTCTTGTTTCTAATACTATGCCAACCTTTCTCTTTTGGTCAGAATGTGCTTAGTTATCATTACGAGGAATGTACTTTCATAAAGAACTGACATAATAAAAATGTAATAGAAAGCCTTAGGATTTCTAGCTTTCTTAAAGATGAATCCTGTCAGGAAGTCTAAGTTAACTAGGGGTAGCCCCTTTTTTTTTCAAAACTAAAAGCGCGGAAGGTTGGGACAAGGTAAATCTTCTTTCCACATGGAATGGAAGTATCCCGCATTCCTGAATCTAGTAGCTTCATTTACTACCAAAGCCCCCTTGAGGGATAAGTTTTGAGTTTCTATTTATAAGTTCGGGGTCCCTTTGGGGTCAAAACTTTCTATTTAACTGGGTTTACTTAGTTAAGATAAGAGATTCTTGCTTCATTTTTCGAAAAATGAGTAAGTTTAGCACCTAGTCCCTTGCATTTACTAGCTCTGCTTTAGTCTCCCTCATTTATTCTCAGATTTTAGGTTCTTTTTCCTCAAATTACTTCTAAGTAATAACTTGGCATTAAAAGTATCCCGTAATCTCTTCTTCAACTTCATTTACTATTCGAATAAGGTAGGAGCTGGGTTTAGGACAAAAGGGAAACCTTTACTTGACAGAACCCTGACACCAAAGCTTAAGAACTCAAAATATTCCCTAAAAGAGTTTCTTTAATCTAGAAAGTAATTATACAGTCCCTTAACTATCTGAATAAAAATAAAATACCGGGGGATGCCTATTCCCTATCTTCTTAATTGCCAATATAACATCTACGAATAAGGGGTCCCAAAAAGTACAAAAGAATCTTTGAGGTATAGAGAATTGCGGGGTAACTCCAGTCATACCTAGACTATTAAATAAAAAAGGTATAAAAATGATTCAAAAGTCAGTCTATACTTGTATAAAGAACCCTTGCTATATTACATAGACTGGATTAAAATCGATATATTGCTATTACTTATTAATTAGTAGGACACAAGAAACCCTATAGAAGAACCGGGGCAAAATGAAAAGAATTACATCGTATTTAGAAGACCCTTCTCATTTACGGCAAGCAAGAAACTGATAGAATACTAAAGAGGAAAAAAAGGTATAACACCAGAGTAAGAGTGTCTATCTCTTAAGAAACAAGGTATAGCGCTAGGTATCAAGATTAAGAATAAGATACAGAATAGTAAAGGTTTAGGGATTCAGAGGGGTCTTATAGCTCGTAGGAAAGGTAGAAGTAATACAACGAGTAAAACAGCTACAAAGCCGGGTAGTACAAATACTCAGTTACAGAATACAGATAAGAAAGCAGCTATCAAGACACAAAATAGAAAAAGCTCGAGTAAGATAGAGAATATAGCCCTCCCTAGGAACCAGGATAAAGTCTTTATGGAGTAAGAATTTTACAAAAGGAGTCTAAGTTTTAGTAGGAGGAAGTGTAAGTAAGTATATACGTAAGAGAATCGAAGTGTTAAGATACTTCGGTTTAGTTTTTTAAAGTACTATAAGCCTAGCATTAGTAAAGTAGAGCTTTTATAGATATGCAAAGGTTAAATTGAGTTGTATTCTTAGGACTATTTCAACTTTTACAAGAATCTTTTATCTTAAGTATAATTCACATGGAACTCCCTTTTTTAAACATTCATTCAGGCAACTACTTATACTATATACAAAGGTGTACTTCTTCCCAATTCTATTTATTATTTTTTACCTTTATTGAGTTTATTCAATCCTACGCTAAGCTTAATAAAATCTTAGAGAGTCTTTTGCTTTTTTGTTATTAGTTAAAGTATGGCTATAGCTATACTTGGTAATAAATTCCATTTTTTTACTCTGAGCAATGCAGAATCCGGTTGCTATATGTGTTGATGACGAAAGGTAAGATAGCTTATAGAACAAAAAATATAAAATAAGAACTTACAAGGACTGCAGGTTTCAACCCTCAAATGGGGCAAGTAAATAGTAAAAACTAGCTTTAGTATCTCACTATACCAATATCCTTTTTTTTTCATATATATAAGCAAAATTCATTCGCCTAGAAGATCGAAAGCGAAAGAGGAATTTTACATAAGTAATAATTTCGGTAATGAACTCTAACACCTATATCTATTACCCTTATACAGAAGTCTTTTATAACTATTAATTAGTACAATACATAAGAATAGTAATACACTAGATAGGAATACTAATACAAATAAGACAGCTAAGACAGGTGTAGGTATCAATATAAGTAGTACAGATAATACAGGAACTCCTAAACCAAAAGGAAAAAGACTACAGAGGGGCGGGCACCCTTTTTAAAAGTGTATCAAATAGGGATATAGAGCAGCTATCTTACTAACTAAGAAAAAAGCGTAAGAAAGATTGTTAACAAATAGTTATGACTAGCTTCTAAGGAATTTAGAGACTCTTTAATAGGAATAGGGCATCATGTCTTTAATGGGGCCTACCAGAAAAGCGAATCTTATTCTTCCGCACTGGGTTTTACAAGGTACCAATCAAATTAGTTTTCTTTTTTATTAAGGCAAGAGTTAGGCAGATAGATATAAAGCTTTTGGGTTATCGTAGATATTTTCCTATTTTACTGAGGTTCTTGTTAGTTAGGATTTGCTAGGACCTTTTTGTATGGAGTCCTTGCTTCGTTATTAATACCCTTCTAAATATGACATAATCTGGGATCCTTTGAGTTTTTTCTGTAGTATGGGAATTACGATAGGGCCCAGGTTCTAAATAGCATAAATTCCAAGCAGGTAAGGCGAGGAGACTTAGGGATAGTTCCATTTGCTACGCTCTACTCCTAAGCCAGGGTTGGGTTCTCCAACAAAAAGGATTCACCTTCCTTAAATGTGGTAGTATTTGTTGAATATCTGAAGGGCTAGCCTTTTCAATTTTGTGTTTCGAAAACCTTAGAATTACGAACATACTATAAAGACTACTGCCCGAATATAAGAATAAAGTACTTAACTATGTTTTCTTTCGCGGATACCCTTTTGGGGTCCATTATTCTTATTTTGGTTTGAGGAACTATTTTTATTAAGAGATATATTTTTTATAAGCATTATAGCAAGGAACTAACAATTAAGGATAAACTTATTTATAATGTAACAAGGAAGACTTCAAGTGCACTTTTCTAAAGCAGGCTGGAAAGCAGTATAAGCGCGCCACACTATGAATGTCCGCTCCTTTCAAAGTACATGGCATACGCTCGTAAGAAATTAACTCACCATAATGCTTTCAGTATAGAAATTGTACCCCAAAAAAAGGGAGAAGTCCCTTTCTTATGAAGTTCCACACTTTTCTGTGTTACTTGCAAATCCAGTAAATTCGCTTTACTTTTTTTAAGAGTGAAACCTTTGCGCCGGATAAACCTAGTCTGTTACTTTTTGTAAATTTCCTATCAAAAAAGTAATCTATTTGCAGTCAACAGCCTATTATCCTGAGAACGAGAGATGCTTAAGGAGAAAATTCCCTCTTGTTTTAGCATTATAATAACTATGTATACTACAAAAGCAAGCTAAGTAGAGTCATAATGTTTGGTATTTTGAAATTGATCTTGCGTAGCAATTAGCAAAATAGAAAGCAGGATCTAATACGATAACTTACCTCATGAAATCGCTTGTAGCCCCAATAATAAATAGCAGTTACAAAAAACCACATTGAATACTATTTCCTTTTAGAGCTCGAGCGATATTATGTATCAAGTTACACTGAAGAAGTTCCAAAAACTACGAAAAATGTAGGGAAGCATTACTAAATAGCGAATTGATTTCTTTTTTACGTCTATGAATTTCTGAGTTTCCATAGGATGTAACATAATTTTTATAAGGGCCCCTCTCTACTATAGAATTAGAATCCTAGGACTCCTTATGATTTAAGGGGTTCCAGGAATTTGGGAATCCTTAATTAAAGTATATGGATTTTCCTAAACTTGTTTTTGTTAAAACGAGTAGTTAATTGCTGTATTTTTTATCAGCTTTAGGCAGGGGTTTCGGAAAGGGGATGCCTTGGGTCTAAGAGAGCAGGAAAGTGGGATCTTTTTCTATTTAATAGAAGCACCAGAGATCGGCTTTATACACAAGGGATTAGCGCCTCTTCTGTCTTTACGCAGTCCTATAGTCACAATTCCCGCTTTTCTAACGGTACTAGCAAAAGGCCTTACTATGTCATTAACGAATCATAAAATCTTCCTTGAAAACACGCGTGTAATAGCAAATTTGCATGCAAAAACAATGATTGAACGAAGGATAGTCATAAGCCTTAAATAAAAGTAAAAGAGTTTTTTTGTTCATAGGAGCATTCATTACCTAAATTTTAGTTCAATCAGGAGATTCTCCTTTGGGGTCAGTACAAGGATCTTTAATCGTATCTTCAGCCTTTAAACCAATCCGTGTAACAGTAATAGAGAAAGAGGGTTTGCCCTACTAACTAAATTCTAAAATAAAGACTTAAATATCTTCTTTATAGTACGACTAGTTTGATAAAAGAACAGGATACCTATAATAAACCCAACAACGGCTTAGGACTTACTTGACTCACTTGCTTTCCTGTCACAGCTTCTAGGTAGTTAAAGAGATATCTATTAGTAGTATTTGCATTCGTAATCTATCGTTATACTATAATAGAATTTTAAGTTAGTAATCTAAACAAGTATAGTATAGGTGTTCTAGTAAGATATATTCCTATATTCCCTGCTGCTGTTATTGACATGGGAGCTTAGAAGAACCCTTGAGAGGATTAAGAGATGTCATACTCTCTTATGAGCTAGACCTCCCTTCTAGCTTGACTTCTTTGTTCTTCAGATTGACTTTTTTATTTGTTTTACTTATTTGTGTTAGTTTTCTTAACTTTTTTTAGCTGTCTTAGTTAGGAGCTGCTATACTCTTCCCTTTTTAGCTGTCTTAGTTAGGAGCTGCTATACTCTTCCCTTTTTAGTAAGAAAGAAAAGAATCTTTATAATAGGGTAAGAGGGATTGTCTTTTGGGGTTTTGGGTGCTTTACTGTGGCTAGTTGTTAATATATTAGTATTCTAGTTTATTATTACTTACTTAAAAAGACTTAATAGGTTAGTAGACAATATAGGGATTGTTGTTCTGTCTAAGAGGTCCTACTCTTTGTCTTATGTCTTTATCAGTATTGAGTGTTGAAGCTTAAAGAATTTAGGAGTACGTCTTTGTTACCGACCGGCACGCTAGTAAGGGAGGGTATATTCCATAGCTTAATGAGTATGTATAGAGCCATTATAACCAACTGCTTGCTGCTTCTGCTTCCTTTGTTGTTTATGAGTTAGAGTTAGAGCTATACCTGCTTGATGTAGCATAATACGTAGAGGAGCTCTTATTATACCTGTCCTTGTAGCTTGTAGAGGGGCTAGAACTAGACCTGTCTTATTTGTAACTAGTGTACCTATAGCCTTCCCTGTCTTATGAGAGTTCTTATGGGTCTTAATTGTAACTATATTGCTTTAGTTGTTAGTGTATCCCTTGGCTTATTCTTGTTCTTTTTTTGTTATTGTATTCCTGTAGTTAATGTAGTTATTGTTTTTAAATGGGTTATATGGGTTACTATAGTATTAGCCATTGTATTTATATGTATTCTATATGCTATATGTATTAGTCTTATATTCTTAACAGGTAACTTATTGAGGTAATAGGTATACTCTTATGGGTTGTTTCTTCTAAGATATTTTACTCAGTGTACTTTGCAACTTATCGTTATTGAGTAGACAGTCTTAAAGAGGTTTATTATAATATCTCTACCCCCGACCAGAACGTGAGGGAGGTTGACTCCAAATGTAATTACCTGATAGTGTATCCATGCACTAGGGAGCACCAAGAGCTGCTTCTGGCCTAGACTTCTTTATTCTTGCCCTTTGAAAAAGACTTCTACTAATAAAAAGGACAATTCTTAAGGAAGAAACATTCATTATAGGAATATCAAAACGAGTTGTAAGCCCGTTTAAAAGCCATAAAACCTAAGTTAGCCTATCTATTAAACTGATTTTTTACAAAATATCTTTTTATGCCCGATTAGAAAGTTATTTTATAGCCTCCTAAGATATTAGTAAATCCTTAAAAACTTTTTACACAAAAGGAAAGAAGAAACCGACTTCAGAGCCTACATACCTGCCTTTTTCTTTGGGAACCCGAGGAACAGCAAATAAGAAGACTCCTGACATTCAATTAAATAAACATAGACTCTTACTATTCCTTCTAAGCAGATATACTCAATAACGAGAATCTATTCGTTTAGCTCTACTCATTTCCCCCTTTTTATAAATTTATAAAATTTATAAACCGGTTAAAAGGATATTTATAAGCTACCTAATTTCTTATTACTGACACCGGGAAAGAACCCCTCTTTAACTCTAACCTAACTAAGAATTCATTGTAAAAAATTATTACACTAGCACTAGGGATTTAGAGAAGCCCCTTGTGAATTCTCCTGCTTTAGGATTGGAAGCAAGGAAACGACCGCTAACACTATAGTAAGACCCCTACCATTCAATAACTTTCCTGTAAAACATTTAAAAGAGAAAGACTGTTGGCAGAGTAACTTACTACTTGATTCAATTTTACTTGGGCAGAGCAGAGTCCGACCTGGGAGGCGGTTGCAGGTTCAAATGCCATTGCAAATAAAGTCAAGAAGACTTGAGAAATCTTTACTGTATTTCTCAAGGAGCAACTCGGCTCTAGTATTCAGGAGAGGGAGATATTAAAAACCCCTAATCTACCCCGTATCTTTTAAGCTTTTTCTTACAAGTTTCCATAAAAATAAGTAAAAGCCTACTCAAACCTTTCTTTGCCGGTGCTTTTTTAGAAAGTCTTTCACTGGACTTTAACGAGAACTAGGAGCTTTATCTATAAAAGAAGTTCCTGAAACCAGGTAAAAAAAAGGTAACCACTTACTTTCCTATTCAATTATAGAGAGACTTACTAAAACTAAAAAAATCCCAGCAAGTTCGGGAAAGATAACCCGGCCTGAAATTACAATTTTTATTGACCTATAAACTTAAATCCGAAAGTAGTAGACTTTTTTTATTTACTTATTGACTACTTTCAATCTGAAAAGACAGAAGCCCTTTTAGACCCAATGACTTTTATTAGTTGAGACACAATATGAAAATTATATGCAGAGAGGTAAGATTTCTCAACAGGATTTGTAAATTCCTATAAGAGACTCTAGAGAACTAAGGAAATGTAGTCTAATTGGATAGATCTCTTGTAGTTCCATAGTTGCGGAAAGGCTTACAATTCCTTTTTTTGTTCGGTTCGGCGTTAGATAAAGGGGTCCTCTGTAAATTATTAATAGTAGGGAATTCATACCTAGCACGCTTCTTTATGACATAAGCCTCCAAAGGCCACTTACTTGTGTTGATTTTGGGAAGAGGGAGCAGCCCAATTCTTTATTAATTGAAGTTTTGTTTTTATAGAAAAAAGAAGGGAGATCTCTAATAGAATTCCCCAAGCCATACTTAATACCCTTAGACTTAACTAACTCTATAGTTATAAATAGAATATTCCCGAATAAGGCAAGCCCTTGGACCCTTTTTTACTTCATAATAGAAATAATGCAGTTTTACTAGAACTTTTTAAGTGTATGCGAGCTAAAGAATTCTCTTTTTTTCTGTGTCTTTGGGTTGACCAGACTGCAAACTCAATAGAATTGATTATACATCCAATGCTTTTTATAATAGCAAGAACTCTAGAACTCCATAAGTTACTAAATGAGATACAAAAATATCAGTAACAGTAAACTTTTCGAAGAACTGAAAGGCATCCTACGCGGATACCTATTGTTTTGTCCACGATCTCGCAGATCCTATTCTTTCTAATACAGTTAAATAAACCGGAAGTGGAGACTTATTTCTTAGTATTACTGACTGGATGAAACCGGAACTCTAAACAAGATACTTAGATCATGGGATTATAGCTTCACTTTAGCTGTTATCAGAAGTAATATAGGTTTTCCACTACCAACGCCACAAGACATACAAAATATTCATTCTGTAATTTTGACACTCGATGATCTAGCGTAAGCTCAAGTTCTAGGTTATAAAATAGAAGACAGTTTCTAAATACCAATCCTGGATGGAATCCCCTTACCTCTCCTTTTTTCCTGATGTTTGTATGAATACACTACCCTTGTAGTTTTTAGTAAGGGACATAACTTAACAGAGAGCTTGAACTTTCTTATTATATAATATCCTTTTTTTAGATTCATAAATGAAATCCATAAGGCAGAGCGGGCTGCATGTCATATAAAAATGGAACTTTAGTTGTTGGTTCAAATCCTATGGAAATCTTAGTTTAGCCGGTTAAGAGAACCCTTGGCTCGGGCTATCGTTTACTCAAGGCACACCTTATGTACTTAGAAGCAAAAAGTCTTAGTAAGATGAAGAAAGATTGCTTAGAAAAAAGGGTTGTTTAGCTCCTAATACTTCCGAATTAATATATACTATATGGAAAAAGACCCTCTCAAAAGCAGGAATTTTTAGTATAGGAAATCTAGGAGTTTAGCTAACACCGCACCTGAATTCGCGGTTAAAACAAATCTTTATTAAATTGAGCAAGACACAGGCGATAAATAGTAAGCAGAGTAAGCTCATAATAAAGTTAAAGTATACAGTCTTTTCTTTTGACTCTAATCTTGGGATCGGGGATGCCTAAATATTAAGATTTCCTTTTAGTTTATAAGTGTTAGTTATGATCCACTCTTTCCTTATCTTATCCCAATTAAGAGCTAGAAGTTATAGAAACTGAATTCTGTGTAGGAATTCTGCTTAGTAAACCTAAATGAAAAGTAAATCTTCCTTAAAAAGGGGAACTGAGGAGTCAAAACCCCGTCAGGTCGAAGCTAAAAACTCTACTAAGGGATGAGCCCCTCTCCAATTAAGAATATAAAAATAATACACGGATACTGATAGAAAAAACGATCAGGAAAAAATCTATAAATAGAAATATCTTGAGCTCATTATTTCCAATCAAGGGCAAGTTTAGTAGTGCTTTTGGAGTATATAGAATAGAAAAGGAGTCCTTTAACCGAGGCTTTTTCCCGGAAGAGTTCTAAATAGGAGGAGTCAGCCTGCAGTGTTACAAAAACAAGTATGAAAGGGCAGCATACACTAGGTTCTTAGCTTGAGACAGGGAAGTTGAGGACTAGCCATACGAAAGAGAACCTCTTTCTAAATGAGGAGGAGGGGTGCTTGTCTTGAGCTTGCTGGTTAGAACAATTCTTTGTTTCCTTGGTAAAGCAATATAGACTCCTATGATTCCATCGCCCGTGACCTGTATTGAATTGATTGGTTCACAAAGCCGGTAGAGTCAATTGAATTAGATAATGAGTCATTCAATTTCTTGCAGTGAAAAGAAAGAATACGATTGCATTTCTACTCTTAAAACAGGTCAATTTCCTTAAGGAGTTATGGTAATTTGAAAGTAGATAAGATTTGGTTCGAATCCTGTTTCCTTCCTTCCTAATTCCTCAGTGATTGAAAGCGAATCAAGACTTTATAGTAGGAAGGCTAGGCAAGAGTAAGGAAGAGTCAGTTAGTACAACCTGAAACATCACCGAAAGCAGACCGGTTAGGAAAGTTTGTCCTGCAATGCAAACAGTTGGTTAGAACAAGAGCGGATTTGAGTTAGTTTGGGTTTGTAGGAGCTATTGGTACAGCCAGGAATAGAACTAATCTTTGCTTTCTATTCGGAATCAAGAAAAAGAATAGAATTTCACTCTTAAAAGAAAACCTACCCGGGCGATACCATCACTTTCCCTAGTAAAACACTCTGCAAAAGAAAGGAATCCTTAAAGGTAAGAAAATTTATGTATTCTATTATTTTCCTCAGAATCATTTA
>JAYMTG010000137.1:0-17685 GCA_036897565.1 Pelargonium exstipulatum | reverse complement strand
CCTAGCTCTAGCCTAGGATACACGACATCGAAAAAGTTGCCAGTTAGCAATAATATGATCCTTTTTTGTTTCAGATACCCGTCCGGAAAAGGTGAGAATATGGATCAAATCAAGATCAGCCACAGCAGCTCTGAACGATGAAGAAAAGAAGAGCTACGTACGTAGCTGCGAGTTTGATGTCCAAGTCAATATGTCCAAAGCAGGTGAGAACCGGTTACCAATAATATTATTGCTTCGATATAACTATTGTAAATAAGAACCAAAATAAGAGAAAAAAAAAAAAAAATCAATTTGGAATAAAATAAAGCTCGTAACTATAGTTGTTATTGTATTCTAACATCATTGTTTCTATTTTTATGTTTCAGGTATATTGGTCATTAACACCTCCGAGCCGGTTATATTCATCGTCGTAAATATTCTTAGTCAAATTAAGTGCAACGTTTAGGAAGAAAAAATGTGCGAATTAAAAATAAGTTTGTACTTCTTTATTTATTGTACTATTACAACATGCACTGTCAATACTGATTATTGTTTATTGAGAAAAAATAAAAATAAATATCAATACTATTTCGTTAACTAATTTAGACACTCAGTCTTAAAATTTCAGTCTTTGAAATTAAACATAGGGAAAATAATCAACGATAAAAAATAAGGTCGTTAAGACAAAGAAATGCTACTTACGTAGACATAGCGTAAAAAAAAAAATCACTGAATTCATACACGAACTGTTATACCACCTCGAACGTGTAGAAAAATTATAAACGTAAGGTACAAACATAACGTAATACTAAAAAGAAAAAAAAATAAAAAAGTAAAAATGGGTAATACTTGTCGAAAAACAATAAACAAATCTTCGAGGTTATTTTTAGTCCTAAGACTCTAAATGTGGTACATACGTACGCCTTACAACTAATGCCAAAGTAATAACCTCTCCAAAAAAAAAAAAAATCTTGATTTTGCTTAATTTTAACTCAAACAACTACATAACATTGTAAAAAACTTAAATAAACACGCTTTTTTAGGCTTACGTCACGATTCGGTGGTAAATATTTACAGAAAAGTCACAATTGGTAATTTTAATGGATACTCCATTATGTCAAAGATTGGGTAGTATTCGAACGAAGGTAACGAAATTTATCACTTTCAAACTACACGAGAAAAATTTTGAGTAATTAAGAAAACATGTTGCATCGATAAAAAATCCTTAGTTGCCAAAGTTCCAACATTTATTACCAAAAGATCGATGCAAAATTACTCGTACGAGTATTGATTTTGAATAGAATGGGAAAATTCCTCTTTTTCAATTTTTTCTGGTCTACATTTTTCCAGCAGGAGCTTCATAGTACCATGCAAAAGTAAGCAATAACAATGACGTACGTCAATATCATGCTGTTAGATTGAAAGTGATAAATTGTACAAACGAACCTTATTCGAGCATTTCTTCGTCCGTGGTTAGATTTGGAGCGGTTGTCGCATCGCCGTCGGTTTTTCCAGTATTTTCAGCTTGCTGATTTTCATCGTCGCTCAGATCTGAGACCGTGGTAGATAGCGATTTCATGTCTTCGTCAATATGGAGTTTGGAATCGACGGAATCGTTATCGGCATCGTCGTTGTTATCCGGCTGAGGCGTTGGTGGCCGTGCTTCCTGTTCGTTCGCTCGAACGCCCGAAAAACCTTCGCTTTCGTCAATTTTTTCTTCGGCCGTTGAAACGTCGTCGTTGGTACGGTTTTCGGAGTCTTGGCCGGCGGTAAGGTTTACCCAACTCTCGGTGTGTGCGGCTTTCGTCGATGGGCCAGGTTGGGCATCGTCTTCAGTCAAATCGTGGACGGCCTGGTGCGGCTGAGCGTCGCGCGACGTCGAAGCTGGGCCATGCGTCAGCTGGCGGTTGTCAGTCGTCGACGAAGATTCATTTTCGGATTGCGATTCTGCCGTCGGGTTGCGAAGAAGATTTTCGGGTTCTCGATACCGTTGACGTATTGCCTCGCTGGCATCGTTGGTCGGCGGAATGAACGTGTGCCGTATCCATACCGCGAACTCCTCGTGTTCCTGTATCGTGTACATGGGAGGTCGTTCACCTACTGTCGGGGTGTAGTTCACGAACCACGGATAAGGGTCGATCAATGCGTAGCGTCCGCCGAG
Organism: Pelargonium exstipulatum; assembly: GCA_036897565.1. Classification (NCBI taxonomy): domain Eukaryota; kingdom Viridiplantae; phylum Streptophyta; class Magnoliopsida; order Geraniales; family Geraniaceae; genus Pelargonium; species Pelargonium exstipulatum. The sequence goes on along the minus strand of JAYMTG010000137.1, from coordinate 15,545 downwards.
CATGGTGCTGTAGTTCACCTCAAACACTGACATGACCGAAGCGTATACAGTTTCATCTTGCTCCGCGTGTTGAATAATTGGCACAGCGTAAATTTCACGCACTCCGCGGTCGCGGCAAATCTTGATTAATCTGCGAAATAGTTCTTTGAATTCTTCGCTGTCGAAATTATCGAACGCATCAAGATTACCAATGGAGATGATGAGGCGAGGCGGTAACCGTTTGAAACTTGCGAGCGTGCTGATGAATTCTCGAATACGAATCTCGCGTCCATACAGACCGGGATGCATGTATTCGCGTATATCGCGTTGGTACATAATCCATTCAGCTACACCTAGCACAAATCCATCACCAGCCAATAACACATCTTGTGCGGCGACCGCCGATCTCGCGTCATTTTCGCCGACGAATACGCCAAGTGTCGTAAACTCGTGAGGTAGGGCGTTGAGCGGATAGAACGGCTTGAGCATTTTGGAGTCGATCTTGAATTTTTTGTAGAAACGATTGTGGCTTTTCGAAAGATTGGCCATGCAGTGCGGTCTTTGTTTCTCGGCAGGTTTCGCAGGCTCGGTGATGAATTTGCTCGTTGGATTGCGTGCGGTAGGTGGAATCGCCTCGTATCTGTCGTTGCTTGGCGCTGGACCAGATCGAAGGGGTCGGAAGCCCATGGTTGCGATCGATCCATCTGCATTATATTGGGGTAGATCTCGCATCGGCGTATCGTATTCGTAGTTGGACAGTGCGGCAGCAGCGTGCGAATTCGTAGGTCGGCGGTGAGACGTAGCATTATCGAAAGGCCGTACGGTCGCTACGTTTCCAGAAGACGTACCAGGTGTCGGCGATGTCACGTTCGTGGCGTTGGTCGTCGAAGTTGTAGCGTTTGTAGCGGTATTTGCCGGAGTCGTATCGGTATTCGTCGAAGTCGTCGAAGTCGTAGATACACGTCGCTGATCGGTGGTACTAGTGACAGCTGCGTTACGATTAGGCATATTGCGACTGGCTACATTGACTCGCGGCGGCCTGGTAGCTTGGTTACGATTTGTGAGCGTAGCGTTCTCGTTACGTAGTTGGCGATTGACTTCTCGCTGGTGCTGCAATTGATTTTGTAAGCGGCGAATCGTCGCATCTCTATCTTGCACCGATTCGCGATAATTTTCCATGATGTATTCATACCTCGAAATTCGCTGGCGGGCCGCGTCGAGTTCAATTTGTGGGTCCGGACGGGCAATTGGAGCTGCGGCGATTTGATCGGTTGCCGGACTAATGAAATTCGCGTCGAGTGGCCTTATCGCTCGGTTACAATTCAGCTCTGGGCATAATACAAAATTGCCATTTTCGTCGGAAGCCATAGACTCACCTCGCATTTGGCTAAGGCAAAACGGGTGAAAAGCGTGGCAGTGCGTGGCGGCCAGCGTCGGTAAATTATCATGACTTACTCGTTGGTTTGGGTCGAAAATCGGTTTGTGACATTTGGAGCACAAGATTACCGTAATTTGGTCGTCGGCCATGGTTGAATTCACTCGCGATCGGTAAAGTTTTTCCACGAATCGTACACACGTACCCGAGATGTCGAACACTCTGCGTTCGTAGATATATAATTCGCGACACACCGACACTAGAGGATTATCGTACTCGCAGTATTTACACATATAACACGTAATGTACGCACAAAAAATTCATATTATTCGCGCAATTTACAAGAATGGTAATAAAATACTCGATTAATCGAACACTGATACTTCGCAAAACGTTCACACACGATAATAACATACATCAAAAATACAATGATAATTTTAAAAACGTAAAGATCGAACTGTAGCCGGGCGGTAGACAGGAATATAATGGAACCGATTACAATATGTGCAATAGATAGTAATTCGAATCCGTCTGCGCGCGTCGCTCGATGCCTTTTTTGTATAAATATAATTTAGAGGAGGGTGGAAAGCATCTCTCGAACGAGAGCAAGTATTTCTTTGATTATCAGTAAAATGCGCGATAACGTTTCGCATTCTTCCAGCGTAAGCATGATGATAACACGAGCGACTAGAAGAGAATAATCATATCAGTAGACAGAAATGAGCTGCTAACGCAAAAACTGCCCTTCTCCCTCCCTTAGGTGACTGGTTGGTGGCGACCAAGCGGCGTAGTCAAATTTCTACGAAAAGCAGAAGAAGCACGTTCGTGCAATGTGCGTATTGTTTCATTTTATTACGCACTAGAAAGCGGTCTTTTGGACATCTTATTCGGTTTCAAGTTGATTTTTTATAGGTAATAAATCTGTAGTTGTCACGCTAGTGAATATTTGGTCCTTTGAAAGGAATTTGATTGTAATTTTAGCCTTGAAATTCTAGCCCTGAGATGTGCTGTATTGTTCGTACGAACCTATTTGCTACTATCACGTGTGTAGAAAAACATGTTTGGTTCAACTCACGTGGTTGTTTTTCACTTAGCAGGGCATCGAACGATGCATTAATTACCATTTTAATGGTCGATGAATTGTTACCGAAAAAGGTTCGTATTCATCGTACGATGAGTGTTTGAGTAATTTGCAGCAAAAAATGAACCTTTTTATGGTAATTAGTCACTCTGGTGGGCGTGGAGTTAGAAAAAAGAAACGTACGTTTCTAACTGGCATTTCTTATGTATTATTTCAAGGCAAGTAGGTACCTACCTATTTCTTCGCCTTCTCTACTCAACTCACCTATTTCTGTCTCAAATATACGATGTTTTATGTGTTTTCAGGAGTGAAACTGTACGAGTAATTTGAGTGAGGTGTGAGTAGGTTAGTGTGAGGCGGAACGAGCGTTTCAGGTTTTTAAAATAGTAAATCAAAAAATGTGTACGTTTTCGTACATGTATAGATTTTTCAATCATTCGTTTCTACGTATTTTCCCGAGCTAGGTATAATTGTAAAGTACTTACCTTTCGGTTATTTGCACGTAGGTGCATTTTGTGTTCATATCACAACTGTGATACCACCTGTGGAAAATAATGATTTCAATACAATTGAAACTTACCCATATCTATTCAGATAATAGTTACCAAGTTTATTTTTAAACTCTTATCACGTTGGTGATATTCTATTCGAAGCATTTCGTTAAATTTTTACTCATTTTTGAGTCTGTTAATTTTATCCCCTGTTGCCACGTTTGCCCTTCCTATAATTTTGTTGATTCTTATGTAAGCTTTTACCTATTTGTTCGAACATAGTTCCTATTTATTTTGCCCTGGTAGGCATGGACAAGTAATACGTATACGTATATCGCTGGACTATCCGTACAGTTTTATTCGTTGAGAAATTTTACATCTTAAAATTAAATACCGAGGTACAAGTTACCTATATAACAGTTACCGGACGAGTTCTTACTTTTTCGAGTCTATAAAACTTCGAATTTTACGCAAAATCCGCGTAATTTAATCTTAATAGCTGCAGGAACTCGTCTATGATCGCCATTGGTCGATAGACCCTTGTCGTACGATCTCTTCGCCTCGCAATGATCAGCTGCGCACCTTCTTCATTAAAATGTTGGTGAAATTCGATAACGATTGCTGAGTTTCCGTGCGCGAAATCTGTAAGATTTTGAAAAATTAGCTCATTTAGCCGTTGGTCGAAGTCGTTGATATGGAGGAATCGTATTATATTCCGCTCATTGGCAGCGACTGTTACTACGATACGCGGGCGTCGTCGTACTGCGTGTCGAGGTCGCTGGAATTGTAAGAAGATCGATCGGAATGGTGGTCGCATTTCTGGCGGTCGAATGGCCGCAAGCGCCGGATCTAATCCGGGGAAAATCGGCTCCTGAGCCATCGTACGAACGTAGAAAGATTGCGTAGCAAAACACTCGTAAATTAACCGTACGGTAATATTATGAACGCGATCACTTTACATCAATTTACAGTACTCGATATACGCACGCTGCCTCCCTTATACGCTCGAAATATTATGCTTTGCGAGAACGCACTTAATCGAACTACTGGCACATTGGTTGATTTATCAAAATTTTGGTTTGATAATCGTACGAACGCACATTCGAATTTTGCTTAGCAAAATATTCTCCGATCTAGAGTGATGTGATATTTCACGATTGCGATATTCAAGAGAATCAATTTCACTTACCTGTTACAGTAGTTATTCTCTGGCTTTGTACGTGTGTCAATTTGTTCATTTATTGTACTTTAAGTAAAATAAAGAAGTCTATACGTGTGTACATTAATTATTTTATTCGAAACGAAAAATCGAAAGAAATCAGAAATCAGGTACATCTTGACTTAATACTAAGTGGTACGTACGTATCCTAATTAATCTAAACATCTTAAAACTTACATAAATTCCGCCGGGATAAAGCCGAAAGTATCGAGGAAGTCATCGACGACTGCTATGGGTATGCGTACCCGTGCCGTACGGCTTTCTCTGCGAATTACCAATAATCGATCACCATTCGCGAAGTAGAAATTGTGAATCTCCATGATGATTAGTTCTATTGGATTATAGTCAAAATCGAACAATAGATCTTGATGGAACAGCTCGCGGATCATGTTTCGTAGATCAATTCGGGAAAATCTTCTTGTGCAAGCTCGTCCTCTAGCTCGTACGTTAACGCTAATCGCATCCGGTATAATATGATCATGGACCATTCCGTTTAATCGTATCCGAACGGTAACATACCCAAATCGTAGGTTCCAGGGTCGACGTCTGCGTAATGCGGGAGCCAGGTATGGGAATGGTCGATTGTTATCCATTGCGATCGTTGAAATTGCCAATAGCACTGTTTTTTTATCACCGTAAGGTACTTGTATAATTATACGTACGCACTTATCTTACATTAAACTATATTACCGCACATGTACTGGTTTCTCGCGAACTTATACTTCACCGCATCAGGCGCTAAATAATAAAAATAGCCACGTTAGCTCTGGTTACGCACAATTACGTCCTTTCGATACTGATCTACACAACATAATAGCCTTTCAATCGATAGATGACGCGTGATGTTTCCAAAACTGAACGGCTGATTCTCGCAAAATTTCCTGGAATTTTACGAGATCGGTACGAAAAGTAGCGAGAGGGTGCGGGTGAATACGAATGATAGAACGACGAGCGTCGCTGAATTGGCTAATTCTAATCTTTTTTGTTCGAACCCATCAACCAAAGCGCCAATTTTTTAATCTTCGATTTTGCTTTTTTACCTTTCTTATCATTTTTCTCCGTATCAGAGTTGTTTGGCGAATTATTTAATATGAATTCCAGTGAGTTTTCTTCGTCCGAAGACAATTCAGACGAGTCACTTTCGCTTTCGCTAACTGATACCGAACGGTCATCTTCGTATTCAGTTTTTGGATCTGGATCAGTACCGTAATACTTGCCGTAGAATTTTTGTTCATTATCAAGCATTTTAATTTGGTTTACCGTTTTGGCATTCTTTTTCAAAATTAACCGTTGTCCCATTCGAAGGGCGGTAGCTGCGAGACGTTCAGATCTTCGAGTTTTCTTTTCCTTTGGTTCTTCATTCGCAGCATCTTTCTCCTTGTCATCCGTGGTTAGATCTATGACAGGTACTTCGTTCGAAGTATTTTCCTTTTTCTTTTTCTTCTTTTTCTTCTTCTTCTTCACAGGTGTGTCCAATTCTTCGTATATTGGCTCTTCACTACTAGTGCCAGCTTTACTAGCTAGGTACTCCGAACGTTTCTTAGCTCGAGCGGCTTGTCTTTGATCTCGCGCGATTTTTTCTAATTTTGACAAAATTACCTTCGTGGCGTTTTTGGTATTTTCATCATTTTTGTCCGATCTTGGAACCTTGATTTTTTGAATTTTTTCGACCATTTCTAATTCATCCTCCTCCGATGATTCGTCGTTGTTGGTTTCAATTTTATGGTCATTCAAAAAATCAGAAATTTTCTTCTCTAACGTACGTTTATCAAGCCACGAACGTAGGCAGGGATCTTTTTCCATTTCTGAAATTTCAGCCTTTTTTAAAAACAACGTAAGTTGTCTAACGTTCGCAATGCGATTCACGTTTGAACCGTCGGTTGGTTCAAGTAGGTACGAGTTGGTACCTGCTCGTTTGAGAATCTTAAATGGACCAATACGCTTTTGGTACAATTTTTTCGCGGTTTGCTTGTCCGAACTAGACAATTTATGATTTGTGAGCAAAACCATATCTCCTTCCTTAAGCGTGTCTGGATCCTTGTGCTCCTTGTTGAACTTGTACTCCTCTTCGATCTTTTTTAATCGTCTTCTTTCCCGAATATAAGTTTCAATTATTTGACGGTCAGTCATTTTATCGATTTGGAATTTCGCCAGTTCAATCGTGTAGACAGCTTTTTTGGCCAAGTGATCCGCTATCACGTTCGTGTATTCGTATTTACGTGCGTAGACGTGGTGAAATTCAATGAAATCGAACGATTTTTTCAATTCCAAAATTTGCTCAAAAAGCTTCTTGTGGTGGACAGGTTTTTTCCTGGCGTTAAGCCACTTGTTTTTCAACCACACGTTAACCGTATGGTTCAGAGCCTTAATGACGTAATTCGAATCTGAAAAAAGCTTAACTTTTTTCACGTCATTAAATTTTAAAATTTCCAATGCTTGAATAATGGCTGACAATTCAGCAAAATTATTCGACAGTTGGAAATCTTCAGTAGGTGATATCCGATCGGATACATTTCTCAATGAATCTGGTGCAAAGCAGATTCCAATCCCCGCTACCGCGTCCGCGTCTCCATTCTTCGAACACGCGCCGTCGGCGGTTACGCGGGCGTATCCGTCTGGATCTAAAATTAAGTCGACCGTAGGGTCTAATTTCTTCGTAAAGCATTCCGATAAAGGAATTGAAGGAGCTTTAATTTTGCTCAAATTCTCTTTCAATTCGATTAATTTATGGGTAAAATCGAATTTCTTTCGTTTATGAGGCATTTTCGCATTTATAGCATCTACCATGCCCCATGCCTCGTTCGGGGTGAATCCGAATGACGTAGGTGTATTATTTATTTCAATTTGGATTTCTCCAATAAAGCCTTGCCATCCCGTATGGGGTTTATGAGGGTTATGAATTTTATTCAATTTCACCCTCAGCTTATCACCGATTACTCGCATCGTACGTTCGACCGAAGACGATTGCGGGTTGTAGGCATTGGTATGGGCTACCTTGATATCATTATGTTCAAGTAGCTTATACCACGATTCACTAATAAATTGAGTACCGTTGTCGGTAATTACTTTTTTGACGGTTACGTCACGACGTTCGATGTCCGCAAGGACGGTTTGCATTGCGTTGCAGACATCCTTTTGTCGCGTATGACACATTGTTTGGATCCAAGTTTTACCGGTAAAAATGTCTTTTACCACCAGTAAAAATTTAGGGTATCCTTCGATTGCAGGAATTGGTCCAAAAATGTCAACTGACAAAACATCGCCTATGGCGTACGCCTCTATTTGTCCGTATTCTAAGACCTTGTGGTTGGTGTAATTTTTATTTACTTTGCACACAATGCACGTATTACATATTTCGCGTATGTAGTGCATAGAGTTGGGATGATAATACATACGACGAAATATCATTTCCAACTTAGCTGGGCCCAAATGGCCATATGCATAATGCAGGTAGTCTACCGTATCGTAGAATAGGGTGTCTGGTAGGTAGGGTACCAGCGAGCCGTTATCTAGCCTTTTCATTAGCATAGGTTTCTTGATAGGTGTGAGGTCGTTGACCTCCTCATCATCCAAGTCCATTTCTTCCCCTGAATTTTCATATACGAGCGTATCTTTAATCGCGAATTTCTTAGCTTTACGCTTTTTTATTTCAATTTCTTTTTTGTCCGTTTCCGGATAATGCGTAGTTAAAATCTTCATGATCGCTTCACATTTTTCATCTCCGTTTTGGAACTTAGGAATATCGTTCAGACGATTATGAAGTATCGTGATATTTTCTTCAACAAATAACACTTCCAAAGGTGGTATTTCGGTCGAAAAATTCTTTAATTCCAATTCTGGCGCTTTTACACTGTACAAGTGCTTATTGGATTTATCCATAGTCCATTGTAGATCGAAACAATTGAACCAAGTAATCCAATGAGCAGCTTTACGATGTGTTTGCGCCATCTCTCTATACCTATTAGCGATCGCCAATAAATTTTTCCGAACGTGAATTTTTCGTCCAATGACCCACATTTGAACTTTCTTCAAAACTTGCACCAGTGTCATCATTTCACGATCGAAAAGCGTGAAATTCTTCTGATGTGTTTCGAAAAGTTTCGATACAAATAAGCAGATATGCTTCTCTTTCGATACCTTATCTATGTAGAATAACACAGCGTTCATTGCATCTTCGGATACGTACGTATCAAGATACAAATCACCATCTTGAGGCGGTGGTTTCAGTTTGAAATCTTTGCAATACTCAGCTTTCAATTGCTCAAAAGCTTTTTCTTGCTCCTTGCCCCATACGACCTTGTCTTCATTACCCTTGGTAAGGTCATAGATAGGTCGCAAAATTTGCATATAATTAGGAATAAAATTCCTATAAAGACCGGTCAGTCCTACCAGAGTGAGAATTTCTTTCACCGTTTTTAGTGCAAATTTCCCTTTCTTCGTGTGTTTTTCAACAAATTCCATAAATTTCTTTATTTTCTCACTCTGTTTGGCAACTTCATCTTTTGAAATAATGAAGCCCAAATGTTCCGCGTATTCGCGGAAAAATTGCGTCTTATTAGGGTTTAATTTTAAACCATTCTTTCGAATTGCTTCGAATACTTCTTTCAGACGATCTAAAGTCTCTCTAAACGTAGCGCCAGACACTTTGACGTCGTCAACAAACTTAGTCACTCCTTTCATGTCAGGAATCACCTGATTTATCATGTGAACGAACTCGCCACTTGATATTTTCAAACCGTACGGTAATCGACAAAACTCATAAACTTGTCCGCATACTTGGAATGCGGTGTATTGACGCGATGCCTCGTCGAGAACCAGCTGCCAGAAACCGGCAGTAAAATCGAGAGTGCAAAATAATTCATCACCTTTGTTTTCAAAGATGATCCATTCAACCGGGTTCGGTTCTGTAAGCACTTGTTGTAGTTTTTTATTGAGTTCGTCGGCATCTAAACACAATCTAATGTCACCGTTCTTTTTTATTACCGGCGCCATCGTATTAATGTATTTTGACCGTGAGGGCCTTATTATACCTTCTCGCAACATTTTTGCGATCGTCTTTCTCAAGGCTTCCATGATCTTCTGCGAAGGACGGAATTTTTCACCTCTCCAAGGACCCAGTTTTGGGTCAATGTCAAACTTGAAGTTGACTCTTTCGCCAACATAGCGACCTGGCGAGTTGCTGAAAATGTCACAGTAGCCTTCAACTTCTTTATAGGCATCGTCTGCCTCTTTCGCGGTAATTTTACCCTTGAGAACGAGGTTGTTTAAGTCATTCTTCATATTCTTTTTATAGAGCTGTTGAGCCTTGAATTGCTCATCGAATAGCTCTTGGTCGAGGTATCCCGATTTTCTGTGTAAGTTGTGCACCATTTCGTGCATGTATTGTGGTTCAACTTCACAATGGTAGACGGACAAGGCGTCCCTATATTCGTCCTCACGTAGGTAAGGTATTTTGAACGGTTGTCCATTTCGTGGTTTACATAAAGCATAATCGTGCCCCTCTTCTAGCTGAGGTAAAATACCTAAGTATCTCATGGCCACACGGCCCATTATGCACGATTTGGCGGGAGTATCCAAGATGTAAAATGGTGAGTAAATCATCTGAGTACCTACTCTCATACAAATTTCCACGATATGAGTCATTGTTTTGACTAATTTATCATCAGCCATTCTTAATAGTACCGGACGGCGTAATTGGATATACTTAATCCATTGAGGGTGTTGTCGAGTAATATACTCGACGACAGGCTTCGAAATTACATTGGGCAGAGCCCCTGAGTCCAATTGCAACGCCATCGGTTTTAATCCAATCATAACCGGGATTACACACGCTGGATCGACCGTTTGGTGATCAATAAATTGATCACGAGTCATAGATTGTATCTCATCTTCGTTCGAAGCAGGGTGTGCATACTCGATTGCATCAATCGCATTGACTTTCAATTTAGGTGTTTTATCCACTTCCGGGTTCTCGTCATCAGAATTAGCATCTTCCATAATCACCTGGTTATCACCTTTGCCAAAAATCTGTTTTGGCGGTTTTGGTGAAAGAATGGTCAATTCTTCAAAGTTCACCGGTTTGGATAAGTGGCCAGCCTTAGCTGGCGGATCATATACAATTTTTGCAAAAATTGCATCGCCGTTTGGCGTTATTTTTCGACGTAAATAAACACCCGTATTTGGACAGCAATCAATTTTCATAGACAACGCTTGGATTAATTTCTTCATCATCGAGTTGTTTATGTAAATTTTCTCGTCCATAGGGTTTTTATTTCGGTCGATATTCGATTCGAATAATGTTTTCAGACGTCCTAATGCAGCTTCCCGCGGCGGGGCCTCTCTATCACGTTTGTAATCAAGTACAGATGTTTCCCATTTATCGAGAGCGTGCACAACCATCTGAAACACGTGCGTGTACATCGACATGTCTGGGTAATATCGATTGTACGCTTTCGAATAAAAGAATTTATTCTGTAATGGTATTACATTATTTCTTTGATCGATCGCAGGTCGATCAAATTCATCGCCATTTTCCGTATGGATCTTTTCTAATTTTAGATATGCGTACGCCATCTGGCGCCAAAATGTGATACGTTTGTCGTCTGTTAGTTTTACTAAAATATTTCTATACGCAATGTACCTACTTAAGCTTACTGGTTTGTCACCTTTTTTACGAGGTTTTACCAGCGGCATCATTAAAAATATATGCTGGACTTTTTTAACGTCCAATAGCAAATTAATAATGCTGTTAATTTGCTTCTCTACGACCTCGTAAGGTTTCCTTGAAAAATTCAATTCTCGTTGTCCTAGCGACAATACCACCTTGGCATTAGGTGTAAAAGTCACCTTTTGAAGGCTCGCATAGAGCTCTTCTAGGCCTATTTGATCACGTACGTAATCTGGTAATTTTTCAATTTGGTCAACATCACCTCGTTTGAGATGATGGACCAAACCATCTCCGATCCACACATACTCGTAAAACATATCGTTAGGGATCTCTATGTGGCTAGGTTTATCCCTCTCTTCCCCTAGCTCTGTCGGTTTCCCGAAGTCGCCGTGGTGGCTGCTGGTTGAGTCGTCGTAGACGCTGTATTCGTGGTGCTCGTTAGAATACTCGTAGCTGTAGGAGTAGGCGGGATGTGCGGGTTGTTTACGTTCGTGGCCACGTGCGTGGCGGTAGGTGCTGGATGCATAAGCGTGGCGTATTGAACTTGCATCGAATTGTCAACGGTTTGTTGCTGTTGCGGTAATTCGGTAATTGTCGCTTGGTGCATCTGTTGATTTAAACATGCATCATACCAATCATTGTATTGTTTTTGTATTTCATCATACAATGGTTGGTGTTCATCGCTATAATAAAAATCATCATCGTCATTATATTGGGGTTGAAGGGGTACTTGTGTACCAGTTACCATTCTTGGTATTCCGTTCGGGTCTATCATCATAAACTTAGCTGGCATTATTGGCAATGGAGCATTCTGTGCTGTGGGTGGGGGCATTGGAATTGCTGCATTGGCGTTCGCATTATTATTTTGCGCGGGTGGTGTGTAATACACATTTTGGTTGTGATTTGCATTCCGATTGTTTCCTCGATTAAATATGTGCCTGGGTATCCACCCCTGTGGATTAGCTTGGCCTCTAATTAATGGGGGATACCGGAATGCATTCGGGCGTACCGGCGGTACTGTTGGAGCTGAAAATAGTGGATGTTGCATTAATGGGGGTGGATTGGGTGGGAGCGGTCCCATCGGTCCCATTTGGATCGTTGGGGGTGCGTGGGGGGGCCATACACCACTCATAATCATTTGTTGTTGCAACGTCCATTGGGGGGTTGGTTTGGATTGCACGTTCGGCATAATCCTTACCTTCTTGTGTTTAGCAAAATCGATATTAATTTCACTCAACGCACGTAGCTTTTCAATAAATTGCTCTATTGTTTGACCTTTCTTTTCGACTCGCATCTGGTATGCACCAGGTAGTTTATGTGCGATCGTATCGATTATGTAGGACGTACTACGGTGGTCAGAATGGCTTAGCGCGATAGTAAATCGAATTAATTGCCCAATTACGTCTTGTAGGCTGTTTGCACAATCAAAATTGTCGCACGCTCGTTCGAGCATATCTTGGGCACGTTCATTCCAATAGAATCTCAAAAAACTCTCCTTTGTACGTTCGTACGTATCATCTGGCGATAACGTCGTCATCCAGGTCTCACGATCGTTCGTAGCTACCACTGTGGTAAACACATGTGCTTTATGCGCATCAGGAGCATTCGTAGCATTTGTAAAATGCTCAAATTTCTGAATGAAATCATGTGGAAACAAGCGATTTTGCTCCGTAAATACTATGTTGGATGCTTTCAATAACATCACGTCGATCTTATTAGGTTGGCGGTTCCCGCCACCTCCTCCTCCGCTCGGAGCATTGTTAACACGTTGTTCGAGGGTATTGACCTTTTTGGCAAGGTGTTCGGTAGTAGCATTTGCATCCTGCAATACCTCTGCATGTTCCTCAAGCTTGTGATCCAGCTCTTGTATGTCATCAAATAATTGATGCATCTCATCATTTGTATCACTTATAAGTTTATTGGTGGTTTCCTGGAACCTGTCATTTTTCTTGACGTATGCCGCAGATGCTTTGTTGATTTTATCAACCTCTTTCTGGTTCGCTTTGGCTATATCATTGGCCTTTCCAGCCATTGACAATGCACGATTCGCCGCATTGCTCGCCTGTTGTGACGAAACGTCAATTTCATTGATCCTATTTTGCATCTCTTTTTGCTTTTTATATACCTTTTTAAAACGACCATCGACATAGTTCCAGGTATACGTAAGTCTTTCAGCAACCACATCGAACGATAAATCGCCGGGCGGCATTGTGGGAGGGTTAATTACCTCACCGTCACTCGCGGTAAGGTCATGACTTTCGTCGCCAAAATCGTTCATCTCGTGTAGTGGACCTAAGTTGTTTAATGATGGATTTCGCGACGATTTTTTACTACCTACGTTGCTTGGTTTGCGACCTTGCAAATCTCTCTCGTTTAGGCTTCGTCTGTTAGGCCTATTTCTTAGTCTGTCTTTAAGTTCCGACATACGAGCGATATATTGGAACGGGTATTAAAACAAATAAAATTACTAGCTCGTAAAACAGTAGGCGTTGACAGACAGCAGAAATGCGTGAATGAGTCACACACGCACCGCAGATATAGTTGTTCTGTCTGGGACAAGTTTCGCGCCTCGGACGTTGTACAGAGGTTCCCCTCTGAGATCAAGCGTGACGAGGTCAACTAAGTATGTAGACGCGTTCGCGCCTTTTTCACACCTAATTGCACACGTTTATAAATATACAAATACCTACACAGGTATTTGCTATCGGAAAGCGGAAGCGAAGCACAAATTAATTAACTTTAAACACAGATTACAGTAGCTAACTGTATTTTAGGCGCGTTTTTCCGTAAGGAAAATCAAGCTCACTTTGCATGCAATAAAGATTTGCGTTGAGGCGCCAATGATAAAATAATATTGTGTCGTAGGTACCTACTAAATATACGTTCGTATATTCGATACCTACTGACTAATTACCTACTCGAATAAGCAGGTAATCGGATACGGAGAATGCACTGGTGTAATCGTAATAAAGCTAATTACTTACCTCGGCTAGGGCTTTTAGTACACTACCGAACACAATACAATATCATACGCAAAGTTCGTGTAAACGAATGTATTATGGTCAAAAATGACACAATATACTTAAACCGACTCGGAGAAATAGGGAAAACAATACAATATTTATCAGAGGGGGAAAATTACGTTAACACTACTGAATTATTACTAAATTATAAAATATACAAGAACACTTTAAACCTAGGGCCGGAGCTCTAAAGAATTAAGGACATATTATCTTGGCAACTCGCTTGCTTCACGAAAACGAACTACGAGTTGGTCCAGTTGCCAAAGAAGCTGGAAGGCTCATTTGACACCTTGACCACTCATTGTTACCAACCACATCACCGAACGGTGCTGGAAGGGTTAAATTACCTGTTTATACACATACGTGTTACCATTAAGGCATATCCGTCTAACATATGCCCTCCGAGGTTTACTCAGCTATGACTCAGCGAGCTAAGTTCCCAGCAGAGGAAATCACGGTGTGAGACATAGACATGACTTAATGATAACACTGTCCGTACGGACCCTGCTGCCCCCCATGAGTTTCTCGGATGAGAAATTGGTGAGCAGAGAAGAAAGAAGAAAATTCTCAAATTTGGAACCACAGCGCACCCTAGGTGTTGAAGCAGGCGCGTACGTGACCCACTGAGCCACCAGAGATCGATCACTCGAAATACAATGTACTCAACAAATACACGTAACTACCTAGCTCTAGCCTAGGATACACGACATCGAAAAAGTTGCCAGTTAGCAATAATACGATCCTTTTTTGTTTCAGATATCCGTCCAAAAAGGTGAGAATATGGATCGATTGAAGATAAGCCGCCTGAGCTCTGAACGATGAAGCGAATAAGAGCTACGTACGTAGCTGCGAGTTCGATGTCCAAGTCAACATGTCCAAAACAGGTGAGAACCGGTTACCAACTATTGCTATTATTTCGATGTAACTACTGTGAATAATAATCAAAAATAAAATAAACAAAAAAAATATTAAATTTGGATTTAAACTAGGCTCGTAATTATACACCTTGTATACTAACACAATTGTTTCTATTTTTATGTTTCAGGTATATGGGTCATTAACACCTCCGAGCCGGTCTTTAATTACCATCGTAAACATCAGTAAAAATAAGTGCAACGTTTAGGAAGAAAAAAATGTGCGAATTAGAAATAAGTTTGTACTTTTATTCGATGTATAGGTTACAACATGCATTGTAAATACTGATTATTGTTTATTGATAAAATAAAGAATAAATACCCAAAATAGTTTTGTAAATTATTACGATACTCAGTCTTACTTCTTCAGACTTATACAGTAAAGTAACGTTCGTTAAATACAAAAAAAAAAAAAATTATTAAGGAAAAAACAATAAAAATTAAAACAACATCCTCGAGATAAACGAATTACAGTTATGTAACGGAAAAACTGCAAAAAAATTCAACAATTGGTAAGAAAGGATAAAGTAAAATAATACTATTTAGTACAAACTGGTATGAAATAAAATAGAAAAGCACTTCGAGGTTATTGATCATAAAGATCGCAGATGGCACTATTCGTGCAGAAATGTAAAATTTAAATTCCAAAATTTAACCTCGATAAAAAAAAAAAATATATCAAAAATTTGGCTTAAATTTAACTCAAACAACTACATAACATTGTAAAAAACTTAAACAAATACGCTTTTTTAGGCTTACGTCACGATTCGGTGGTAAATATTTACAGAAAAGTCAC
>JAYMTG010000136.1:0-17777 GCA_036897565.1 Pelargonium exstipulatum | reverse complement strand
CACACGATCACCAGCACTAATACCAACATGCCCAGCCTGATCCCCAAAATGAAAACAGAAAACACAATTACTAGACTTAAAAACCCCAAATATCCCAAAATGACACAGCTCAACTCCACCCATGATCTCCTAATAATCACAATCAAGCCCCACTATCTCCTGCATTTTCCAAAATTATCTCGAAATCTACAATACAACCCTAAAAACCCACACAAAACCACCTATAACGCGTCGATCATAAGAGGAACACCAATTTTCACCAACAAAACCCACTAAACGACCTCAAACCCTATCGATTCTTAAGCAGACACATTTGAAATAAGTAACGAGATTGCATACCATCGAAGTCGCTATCAGATGAGTCATCAACCTCGTCGGCGGCATCCTCGAAAAACCGGAGAACATTGGGGTTTGTCCTCTTGCGGCCACCGCCGGACTTGTCATCTTCGAGCTTCCTCTTTCCGGTGGAGCCTTTTCCCGCGACTTCCTTGCCTTTCCGAGGCATTTTCAGGCGACGATCAACGTCGGGAGCTAAGGACGAACGGGCTTCACCGAAACGTAGAAGTATGTAATGAATAAGGACAGACAGAGAAAATGACCTTCTGTTTCTGATGGCATTATGTGACTAGACTGTCAATTTGGAATCTACTGAAATCTAATACTCCGTATAACCGTCTGCGTTCGGTTTCTGCTTTCCCGAGGAAGATAAGTAATCTTTTAACATTGACTTATTTTCAAATGAAGAGTAGTATGGTGGTGTGATAAAACGGTTTAATGGTGTCAACTGTGAATTTGCGAATCCACTCAGGAACCCTATAGTTATACCAAAAATAAAAAATAAAAACCGCTTCAATCCGTTTTAGGTTGGATTGGATTTGATCGGACTAATACATTCATTTCCCCCTGGAAATTTAAATTTTATATTGATTCAATCTGAATCCCTTTTGGTTTAGCATAGAAAGTTGCATATCCCATTTGTACTTGATATCTTAGATCGAATATAATCTATGAGTCATGCTCGTATAGTTAAATCTAAATATATATTTTTTAAATTTTAGCATGTCAAATGATCAAGCAAACTCGCTAATCTAGTGTGGGAGGTTTGTGGTACGTATGCGCGCTCTTAGACACCTACATAGTCTAAGGAGACACAATATGGAATTAAAGACCCGGTTTGAGCTACCTAAGTATTGTCTTTTGTATTGAAATCGGGACGAGTTTACTCCATTTTGAGTACACATGTTGATCAAGTATGTTCTTACAGTACATGTACCACATTAACTAAGTTATTCTTAATATTTCTTAAAATAACATTCATTTCAAAACAGACTTATAATTTACAAGATAGTTATTATATCGCAAACCAGAATGATTTTCTCATTTCCAATTATCGTCCAACAACCAAACATCTTTAGACTTCGAGGAGCTTAGCGTTGTAGGTAGGGCTGTTCATTTTTTGTCCTGACCTGGAAACCCGGCCCGACCCGAACCCGAACCGAACAGATCCGGTCTGAGTTTCGGTCCGGTTTGTCACGTTTAACAACAAGTCCGGTTCGGCTCGGAATTTATATATATAAAAATATATTAGTTATATAATTACAGTTTTGCCCATAGATATTTATTAGCATGGCTATAGAACTTGAGGACTAAAAAGTAATTGCACAACCTCCTCCTTCTTCAACCCCAACTCCTTCTTCTTCTTCGACCCCAACTCGACGTCCAACTCGTCGTCCATCAACCTCCTCCTTCTTCGACCCCAACTCATCGTCCACAGCCTCCCGTCCCGGAACACAACTCTCATTCCACCAAATCCAACTCCAGAAATCGACGATTTTTGAAACGATTTCACATAATTAAAGTTGAGGATCGAGGACCTGGGAGTGAATTGGGGCTGCGAGGGGTTGACGGAGACGAGGTCGCTTTGAGTCTTGAGCTTGCCCTGAGCCAGGGCCGGATCTTGGCAGTTGTGGGCGAGCGAAACAGCGTCGCTCAGAGTCTAGAAAACAGAGCGGAGGATGATGAGGGCGAGAGGGCTTGATATGGAGGTGGTGAAGTGAGTGAAATCGGCGAGCTGCGATTGCAGATCGGAGAGCTTGGTTTTAACGATGGACCATTTTCGGAGAGCTTGGTGAAGTGAGTGAAAAAACCGGGTCAACCGGGTCACATCCGGGTCAAAACCGGTCCGGATGTCGGGATTACGGTTCGGTCCGGGTTGTAGCCCGGTATGTAGCCGGTCCGGGTGGCAAGTGCCTTCATCCGGTCCGGGTCAAATGACCAGCCCTAGTTGTAGGGCTGTCTGACAGTAACATTCAGCTCAATATTCAGAATAAATTAAAAGCTATTTCTAAAATGCTGCAAAAATCATAAGCTTGTTGAAGAGGCAGCAGCTACTAACAGTACTTGGTGGATCTTTTACTAAACGAACAAAATACAGAGTTAGTAACTGAGATCAAAGTGTTCAGCTCATTTGGATTGCTTCTACTCCCAGAATGTAACTTAACAACACAATTCCAACCACTCTACATAGTGAATAGAAAGCACAAACAGCAACCTAGCATACTGTTTTAGGCCTAATAGTTCCTGGAAGATACAGTGTCATTCAGTAACGGTCAAAGGAAGATGGGCGACCGGTACCACCTCTGCTAGGGCGGTCATAAGGGTCTGGTCTATATCGATTGCTTCTTCCCTCGTTTCTCACAGCCCCACCACCTCCATACCTGTCACTGCCCCCACGTGCATCACTATCCCTATCATAGCCTCTGTTTTTGCCGTACCCATTCTGTGGATAACGATCTGAACCACCACCAAGCCTATTGCTGCCAAAGCGATCTCCACCACCGGAAGCGTACCTGCATGTGCATGTTGTACAGACGGGATGTCACGGCGTTACCTTTATGCTACATTCAGTGGCGAAACTACTCGTCTCCAATCAAATATTGGAATGTTGTTTTAGTAATGCATTATTCTTGGGGTATCTTAAAGGTACCTGTCACTAGCAAACCGGTCACGGCTGCCATATTTGTCATCTCTTCCATCAACACGATCTCTGTCCCGGGAACGCGTTGCATCGTAACGGTCATCTATGAATCGGTCACGGTCACGGTCTCCTCCAAAGCGATCCCCATGGCCACCAGACCCTCCGAACCTAGACCGTGAAGAAAATGGTCCTCCACCACCGCCACCTCGCCCTACACCATCAGCTGATGGGCAGTCTCGGGCCCAATGCCCCGACCGCCCACATTTGAAACAACTATCCTGCCCAGTGGACCTATCTCCACCACCATAGTTACCCCTGCCACCTGATGGGTAACCTCCTCCCCTGTAGCCATGATCTACATCCTCCCCAACTTTTGGTTGGGCCCTGTTTACTGAGATTACTCGATTACCATACTCTCGTCCATGCATTTCCTTGATGGCAGTTTCCATTCCCCGGCGATCTGCAAATGTAATGAACCCAAATCCACGAGGACGACCTGTATCTCTTTCCAGCATGATCTACAGGAACACCATATTACAGAATCTGATGCCAAGCAATTGAAAAACAGAACAAGTACTCTGAAAAATAGTAATGATGCAAACTAGCACAGAAGGCAGAAATGAAATGCAATTCCATGCATACTTATGTTTTGATCACAAATAACACAGGTATTACGAATTTGTGCATACCTGAAACTAGCTGGATGTATTTTATATATAATGACAAGCAAGTGATGTTTCCAAAATAATACTGGTTTACTGTGTAGAAAAAACATAATATAAATTTGTGGGCTATATGCAACATAGGATTAAGCCAACAGACAATCTCAAGTCATGCTGTTAAATGCAAACAAGTTACTAACTATAATAGTGGCTCCAAAACATCTGGTTTACTGGTAAAAAAAATTAAAAGCCTGGAGATCCACCATTTTCAATGTCAAAGCAATCGCTTAATGATGATGCATGAATGATGAAGGATCATAAACACTGTGAATGAGCCAGAAAAAGAGCAGCTGGTAATACAACTAATCTCTGTCACACCCAATACAACCCAATTGATGGTACTTGTAGCTAATATTCTATAGGATTTAGACAGTCAGTAAATCTAGAAACATAGGAGGAATGTATTACAAAACAACAAGATGGATTCATCAGCCCCCGAACCAAACATTTACGATGTTAAATCTTCATAACGAGATTTTCATTTTGAGATGAATGCTTAACTTTGCTGCCTTCATCATTTACTGTGAACCCAGTCAGAAGATTGTCCACCATATTCAACGACATATTCAGACTTCAGTTGGTAAACAAAACCACCTTTCATACCAGTTAACAAAAGCAGATCCAAAAAAATCAAGAGAACATTTTCTGACCATTCAAACTGATTCATAGCAGATCATTTTGTACCACCTAAGCGTTTCTGCTCCCACTCTAGGATAGTTCTTCCAATAAGCACAGCATAGTGATAGCACATATTAACTTACTGTGTCCCTTGAGTAGACCCATTCTCCAAAAACAGAACTTTTGAGCAGATACTAGCCATTCACACTAAGACAGATCATACAGATTATGCTTTTGGGCTATCAAAAGATGATCTGCTCAACTATAAGCATGCCCTATCAAATCTGAAACTAACAGCGTACAACCACCATCCTGCTATAGTAAATCCAGATTATGTGCGTCCGACACCACTAAATCAGTATTCTGCGCTGTACAATGCGGCTCCAGTAAACTACAGCTTGAATCTCAAAACATACAGTTTCTGGCAACTGTGGACAACTGTTAGTCATGCCCAAATGTTACCCAAGACATAAAATAATACTTGAACTACTTAAAAATGTTAAGATAAACAGTATTCCCCACAGACGTATCCCACACTCCAAAGCAACAATCAGAGCTAATCCTGACCATATTTGCCACTACACGGAAAGATTAGCAGCACGGCGACAACAGAGCAGAAGAGAAGTTCAAAGCAAATCAAAGACAAATCTGAAGTCAGCAAGGCGGCCAAAGCATGAATCTTAGCCTTCGGAAGCCAACAACTTTAGCAGACGAAAGGATCTGGTTACTATCTAAAAGCAGATAACAACTACACTTGAGACAAACCAAAAATGTTGCTTGAACATCCTTTATGCAATCTGCCCATAAATCTAAAGTTAATCAATCTCACTACATCACCTCAACCTCTGTAACTAAAGGACCAGGGATAGACATCATATTTCTGAATATCAAACTCTGCCAGAGGTAAACCAGTAAAAAACTACTATGCAGTACTTCTAAGACAACTCCGCATATCACAGGAAACCAAATGATATTTTAACAGAAACGCATAACTCTCTAGCTCCCGTAGCCGTGAACAAATTTACATCGTATGAATCCAATGATGCACTGTTTGGCTCAAGAATTTATGTCAAAAACCCACACATAAACCTTTACAATCACGAATAAAAAAGTTAGGAAGCTCAATATGTAAACAAGGCTAGTTTTCTTCATCAGGAGGAAACAAAGAAAAATTGTGTCAAGTAAATGGATAAAGATGCCATTTGATAGAGCACTAATCAGTTAGACTCCTCAGTTCCTCAGCAACAGTATCCAAACAGAACATCTGCAAGCTTTGAGAAAATTGAATTCACAACGGAGGTCTTCCTAATTCCCACAGTTTGCTACATCATAAGCCTGTTGATTGGTCAACTTCAGACTCGTAACACTAATTCCATATGAACCCAGCTCTTTTGAGAAAATAAAAAATAAAAAAGATTTTTTCTGCCAAATAGCAATTGTGACAAACCCATGGATGTTACTTTAGCTGTTCATATGAACCACACTGTCCACATATTGTGAGACCATCCGTTAAACACACTTTCTTTCCTCAGAACATATATAATGTAATCTAATCACAGACATGTAGTTGGGCTTCAGCTACTTGACGCAATCACTCTGAACCAATTTTTTCTCTAACAAAATGTCAAAATCCATCTACAGCATCTCTAAAGTTCATAACCAGCAATCCAGAAAGACAACAAAACAAATAAGGAAAATTAAAAATGTGAAGAGAAACAAGGACAAAAGAAAATGGAATAACAGAAAATGGAATATCATACAGTAGTCACGCAAAGACCCATTAAACCACTTGTTGTAGTACATGTCACACTCACTTAATTGCAAGCTATTGTTTCTTTCGCCGAGAAAAAGAAATGGAAAACTTTTTTTAACCCAAAAATCCAAACTGTAAATGACATTTTGAGGATAATGAATGCTTTGAAAGAAAAGAAGAAGGAAAAAAAACTCATTACCCCATAATTTTGGGTGAAAAAATAAAATCAACTACATTTCTTCTTAATATTCATGCACAATGCTCTTTACAGAAGAAAAAAAAACAACAAAAAGCTTATAAATTGAGGAATTTCAAGTTTGAGATTCTCCCTTCAAAACACTATCATCAAAGTCATCTAGATCTCTTTCTATAAGCTTGATTAGAGATCACGGTATGGTTTTTTACCGTTAAAAATCATGAGAATATTGTATTTATGTAAAAAAAATCTCAAATTTAGATCTTTGAGTTGCACCCGCATTCGAGTTGAGCATTTTAATTTTAAGGTAGAAAAGCTATCAAATAAGAAACACAATCATTCGAAATCTCCAATTTTTCTCAGTAAACAAACAAAAACCGTGGAGATCAGAAAGTTACCTGAGACTCGATAACTTTGCCAAAACGGCTAAATTTGCTCTCAAGCTCACGCTCCGTGACATCCCACGATAATCCTCCGACAAATATTCTGTAATCGTCCTTCCCAGCCATTTCTCTTCACTCACAAATCCTAAACAGGCACCAGCAAGAATTGACCCTAAAAAGTGAAGGAAAAAAGAATTCGTAAGAAACAGAACTCTGTTTGTTTCCAACGAAAATGGAAAAGAAAACGAAAACGGATAGACAATCGCTCACCTTTGTCGCGCTATCAGCAGAACATCCAAAAAAAAATCTGCGAATATAAAGATTTTTATGTATCCTTCGAGTTTTTGAATTATGAACAAAACCCTAGGTGGTACGGACGAATTAGCGTGAGAACTGCTTTGCCATGATTGTACTTTTGAGGTGGACCCTACATGCTCGAAAGGATCAAGGTACAACTTTTAAGCATATAATTTTATGTGGTAATGACGTATGGGGGCCCATTTTTCGGTCCCAAAACACATGATGTTCCTATGTTTTAAAACGTCGTTTTGGAGATACATAAGTTTTGGTTCCATCCGTAAAGTTAAAAAAGTCACTAACTATGTCAACTATCAATCTAAAATGACCATTTTACCCTTGATAAAGTACTATTCATGTTCATCTCCAAAAAAAATATGAAATTTCTAATGATCATTTTCCTCCAAATTCTTGAGAAATTAGTATCAATTTAAAATACACTCTTATGTTTCACAAACACGATTTCAAATCTTTTTAGATAAAGTGGTGTGAGAAAATAAAACTAATTTGTACTCCATCTTTCATGATCTTGATATGTTTTTCAATTTTCATCAAATCCAGAAAAATGAAATCTGATCCAGTAATGCATGATAGATCCGGATGAGCGAAAAAAAAAATATATAAAGTACATGAATAAGAAGAAAGCTTTTGAATATTAAGCAGAGATTTTAGTAATAATAAAGTAAGTACCCAAAATTCAAATCTGATTTACGAGTCCATTTGGTTCACATTTCTCATCAAACATGGTTTTCTCATCTCATTTGCAACTTCAATCTGTGTTCAAGTTTGATCTTGAAAACCCATAAATCTTGGGTCCAAAAATCTGGAAAATCCAGAATCCGGCACCGGGAACTTCATAGTATGAAGAACCCGGTCACCGGTTTCTGGGTTTTGAAAATAAAAATAAAAAAATCATCAGATCTGGCTGTTGTTGTGTCAATCTCAGTGCTATTTGAGAGATTAAGTACTTATGGAGCAAAGAACAGTTCACGTTATAGATATAAGTTCCTATTTACATACAACATAGGAGAAGTTTAACAAAAGTGGGCTTAGGATGATGGGGTGGTTATTTCTCGATCTGCCTTTACCAAAAATGAGATGAGTTTAGGATTTTTGATGCATTAAAGCTTTCTCATACATTGCATGAATTGAAATAGCCATAACAGCTAATTAGAGGCCGGAAAAAAAAAAAGCTCTCCAATGGCAATAGCAGAAGGTGAGAGGATGTTCTTGGTTTTGAACAGTTCAATGTTAAGGAGAAGAAGACAAAGTGAACCAACCATGTTACAAGGGTATTATTGACTTTTACAAAACAAATTGGGTCATGTGTGATGCACATGTAATTTATTTTCTGAATATTCCGTTAATTTTAACGGTTTGCGGACGGAACAATAACATAGGTACCTCCAAAACTACGTTCTAAAACATAGGTACATCATGTGTTTTAGGACCATAAAATAGACCCCCATTTGTCATTTCCCCTACAAAAAACCAATAGTCTTATCTTTTCCATCTCTCTTCTCACAAACAGACATTAATAGGCCCGCTACTTTGCTTTTCATCCATTCCTCATCTCCTCCTCAGACCAAGCTTCTACAAACTCAAATGTTACTTCTACAACCTCATATTCGTTCTTCTTTGGTCCCAATTTTTATTTTAACATTTTAAATTTTGTAGGATGTGCTACTAAATTTGGGTAATTTTTTTTTTATGATTTTGATGGTTGTTCATCTCCTCCTCATAGATTTCAGGTGACTTATCTTATTTCCAACCCACAAGAGCGTTGAATCAGGAATGGTTTGCTGCAATAGGAGTGGTTGCCATTGATGGATTGTTGCCTTTCAAATGGCAACTCTGTCGTCCCCCGTGTGCCGGAAAAGAGAGGAGAGAGAAAAAAATCAATGACATTTTTTTTATAAATATGAAAATAAGTTGAGGGTAAAATAATAATTTTACATAAAAATATTTTTTTATTGTAAAAATGTACTACATCAGCATAGCTAATGGTTATGTTACTCAATTTAATGGTAAGAATTTTTTGCGGAACAAAGTAGATAGTACATAAATCGCGCCGCCTGAACAAAACAAAGTTTAAGGATTTAAGCGGAATAAAGTGGAGAGTTAACGACTTCTGCAGAGTTTTTAGTTTTACCTTCTCATTTTGTTGTTGCTTGTTGCCGAAAACAGAACCCGAGAACTTTCGTCCCCCATTTTTGCTTTGTACAGCTTCACCTCTTGCTTTGTGAGGGAATTTATGTGAGAGAATTTAACATGGGTGGAGCTGCTGAGACTCGAACACAAGACTCTGTTACCAGGTAAAAAGTTTAAGCCAGCTCGATTATAGTTTTCAGCTTTTCGCCACAGTCCAGCCGAGAGGAGGAAGGGGGCCATCGAGGAGGAGCGTCGCCAGAGAAAGGAGGCTCCGCTCGCCGCCGATAATAGAAAGAGAAGGGGGAGCTGTTCTCGGCAATCATCGCTGACGCCGGAGAGAGCGCCGCGTTGCTGTCTACACCACCGCGCCGGAGAGAGGGAAGGAGAGAGAGAGAGTCGCCGACGAGCTCCGTCGCATCTCAGGTATGGTCTGTCTCCGTTCATGCTTGTTTCAATTTTTTCATTTCTGTTTTGGGGATTCCGGCGACGGTGGCTTTGGGGTTGCAGCTCCGTCGTCGGTGATGAGGGATCCTTCCGGCGTCGATTCCGGTTAGTGGAGTCACAGTCGAGATCTCAGACGACGTCGTCTCTGTGTGCCCAGGTACTAAAATCATCAAAATAGGAAGACGAAAGCGAGACGCAATCAATTTTTGTCTGCATCGGACGCTACCTCAGTCGAAGGAAAGTGGTCGATGAAAGAAGCAATCACAGTCGGTAGTGCCTAACATAGCTGCAGCAGCACCGGACATGGATAACAAAAATGTCGTTGTCTGCGATAACGGCACCGGCGTACTTCTCTTTCACCTCATTTCTTTACTCCCTTCAATTTTAATTTCAATCTGTTTGATCTTACATGTTGTTTCTTGTTCCAAACAAATTACCAGAATCTCTTTTAGTTGATCGGAACACAATTCTTTCGGTTTGGATGCCAAGTAACTTATGAAGAAAAATAAATACTCATTTCGAAGTAAATATTTGAGATTTAATTTTGCCATCGTTTGTATGTAGAATCTGGAATGATAGAATGTTACAGTTCGGTAGACATAATATATCAATATGTCATAGAATTCATTGTAGACTGCAATTTGGGGTGTTGGACAAGTATTTTTTTTTGAACAGAGGCTCACCTGCCAATTGAGCTACTCAGCTCTCCCCTTTTCTCACGATCTCAAGACCTGAGAAGCTTGAGCCATTGGGTCTGGGGAGTATTGAGTAGGGACTGAAATATACTGTTTGTGATTAATCTTTTGTTCTTAACTTGGGGGAAAAGAGAGGTGGAAAATGATGGGTTTGATATTCTGCTGAATAAGTGGTGTTGGAGTTAATGACTTAATGTTTTAGCAAGCTAGGGTTGGATTGGATTCGATGAGTAGTTCGTGATGTTAAATTCATTTTGTGGTGTAGCGTGTAAGAGTGGTGGTTTCAGATTGGTGTCATGAATAATCATTGCCTGGTTCGGATTGTTAGTTGTTCTTGTTCTTGATGTTGCATCTGCGCAAACTGTGTTGTATGAAACTAGATGGATGGGCTGGATATCTGTGCTTAAATGCAAATCTAATCTTGTTGTATCCTTTAGTACTGTTCATGCATTTTAGATTCCAATTTTTATGAAACAATATATTATTGATGCAGTATGTCAAGTGTGGTTTTGCTGGAGAGAATTTCCCCACCTCTGTCTTCCCTTGTGTCGTGGGGAGGCCCATGCTACGCTACGAAGAATCACTCACAGAGCAAGAAGTGAAGGTGATTATACTTTCATTATTCACAAGTTTTGGATTTAATAGGTGTTTATACACACACACACACACACACACACACACACACACACACACACACATATATAGGCTCAAGGATAACTATGGAACCAACTGGATTCCTGATTATTCTCTCATTCCAATATTCTATTTGTTGTGAACGACTATTCTGCAACTTCAGTTTAAGGGCTTTAAAAAAAAAAACTATTTGCATTGCCACATTCTTGTTTTTAATTATGATTAATATAATATTAAACATTACTAAAATGAACATGTAGATATACATAAATCTACGATGCTATTTTCCTGATACAGAGGCTTGTGGCCATAGCTGGTTCATGCTTGTCGTACTCCTCATGTCAATTGCACACGCACTATTCTACATGGTTATAAGCTTATATTTAAGTTCTAAATTGAGAGGCCATTCTTTATTTCTGATTCATGTAGGAACTTGTTGTTGGAGAAGCTTGTGCAGACTTGCGGCATCAACTTGATATATCATATCCTGTTAACAATGGTATCGTGCAAAACTGGGATGATATGGGTCATGTGTGGGACCATGCATTTTACAATGAATTGAAAGTAAACTTCTGGTGCATCTGAGTTCTATGTCAACTTGTATTAAGGTCCTAAATTTTTCCTTGACGTTTTGACATACTTCTGAATAATTTTTGTTTTGTTTTATTTCTCTATTTACAGATAAATCCAGCAGAATGTAAAATTTTACTCACTGACCCACCTCTTAATCCTTCAAAAAATCGTGAACAAATGGTAACTTGTTACTATGATTTTTTTGTTGCAAATTTCCATTATATGCTGTTATTAACATATAGTCATCTCATGAGTTGAGTTTGGTTTGACACCAGGTTGAGACCATGTTTGAAAAATACAACTTTGCTGGTGTCTTCATTCAAATCCAAGCAGTTTTAACACTATATGCTCAAGGTGCTCATAAAGATTATTGAATGTTAATTTTTTCATTGATTTGACTTGAATTCTTTACTACTATATATAAAAAATTCTTGATTCCATGGTCAATGTAGATGCAATAGTAAAATCTGTTATACTAATTTTCTGGAATTCTATTACTGAAATTCTTCATTTATTATTACAAATACCTCCTCTCTGATTTTGCAATGTGTTTGAGCATTATTTTCAATTCATACAGGTTTATTGACTGGATTGGTTATTGACTCTGGTGACGGGGTCACTCACGTGGTAAACTCATGAAATTTGCTATATTTTTGGTCAAGAGTTATCGTTTTTGCTGTTAGGAATTCTTTTTATGTTATGGCCGGTTTAATTAAATATTGAGCTACACATAATAGCTTGATGTTCCACCACTAAAATGTCAACGGTATTAGGTATTTTCCTTACACATGTGAGTCACTACAAGCAGACCAAAGACCATAAAGGATGTTACATAAACGGGCCACCTTTGGGGTAAGACCAAGATTAAAATTTGTTCTAATACCATGTTGATTTTACAAATATGCTATTCATCTTATTGAATGAAAATTTACTAAGTACATATAGCCATATAGGTTCAATAGATCCCTATTGGATAAAAACAAACGATGATAAGATAAATACAATCTTACCATGATTCAAGAAGATGTAGAACAGTTCTATTTACATCTATAGTTCTAATATATTATACTTAGATAAATCCAATCCTAATCAAAACTATCTTCAACACCATTTTACATTACTTTCTTTTTCCTGTGTGTCTCATGAGAAATATATAACTCATTGCATTTATGTAGCATTTGAAATATGTTCAATTTGTTCCCTTCAACATTTGGTGTATCATCTGGAGATCAGTTATAGTCTTGAAGTTTTTTACTTATTATTTCTGGTGGTTCCATTATTAACATGATGCCTTATATTTCCTTAATAAGCAAAATGTGAAGATTTATTACATTATTTTAGACACCGTTTTGAATATCTGTGTTTTGTAACTGTTCATAACATTCAGTATTGATGCTTCTTGCGAAATCAACATTTTCTCTTACTGGAATTGAAGAATGTGATTTTGCGAAAACTGAATACGCTCTTAGTGTATGTTGGGCAGCATAGAATTGGAGCTTTGTAAGAGGAATTGGAGTCGTGGCCCTGTTTTTTAATTATTATAAATTGGGATCCAAAGTACCATCTAATTCATTGTGCCTTGATAGGTTGCTTTCCTATTTTAATTGACAACTCTCTGTATGCTGTGCACATTTTTTTTTTTTAAAAAAAACTACCTAGTTGAGCTACACAATAGGGGGTAGCTCTCCCCTTTAAACCTCACCCCACCCCACCCGACGCAATGGGATTTGAACCCACGACCTCCAACATGGAGATGTGTGTTCTTGACCATTGCGCCATCCCCTAGGGGACGTATGCTGTGCACATGAGGTTACATTTCAAATAAGGAAACAATTCAAGCTGTTCATAGTTCACACTCTTGAACCAGGTGTTAGGCTTGTACTTACTGCGTTGCATAATGTTGGAACATCAGTCTCATTGATTGATTCAGGATAGAACTGAAAGGAAATGCGGCTTGAACAGTACAATAATCATAAGTGTACTTACTTTAAACTCTCTCCAGGTTCCAGTTGTCGATGGTTACTCATTTCCTCATCTTACAAAGCGAATGAATGTAGCTGGGCGTCACATTACATCATATCTTGTTGACTTGCTCTCAAGGAGAGGGTGAGGGCCATTTCTTTCTGAATGAGTCAGTGAGATCAGTTTGATTAAATCTACTTGTTACCTCTATGTATATATTTTACTTGATTAAAGTGCTCGATTTCCCGTTTTGAAGGTACGCGATGAATAAGAATGCTGATTTTGAGACTGTTAGAGAAATCAAAGAAAAGCTCTGCTATATAAGGTCAGTATTGTTGTGGTTTGAGATAATTGGACTGCTGTATTACCATGTAATACTACAATATAATATCTATTTTCTTGTAGCTATGATTATAAAAGAGAATACCAATTGGGACTTGAAACCACAATCCTCGTCAAGAATTATACAGTAAGTTGTTCTTTTAGGATCTCCTGAATATTCACTTGCTTGTTTTAAACCACAATCCCAATTTTTAGGCATAGCTTGGTCGAAGACGCATAATTAACCGCAGTGGCAGAAAGCACTTCTATACTCTATCTGGTCATATAGTATCACATATTTTGTTGTATGTGCTTGACTGCTTGTCAAGCTGCATATGGTACTAGCAAATATGTTTATAGTATTTCTTCCGGCGATTGTTTTGTTGATTGGTTTCCTTATATTAGTTCTCTATTTAATTAGTTAAACTTTAAATCTAATAAGGTATTTTGTGTTTAGTTTCATCTTAATCCATTGAGATTTTAATTTAATTATTTTCTTTCTCAAATCAGCTACCAGATGGAAGAGTCATTAAAGTAGGCACTGAACGGTTCCAGGCCCCTGAGGCTCTCTTCACTCCAGTAAGCTTATCTCCTTTCTAATTTTTGTATCTATTACATGTTCATAGCCTACATATTTCAGTTCTGCTAGTAATTTATTTTGGCTATTAGGAGTGATTTGCAATAGCAATTACAAGGCCTGTGTGATAACTTACATGATTTATGAAATGGGTTAATTATTATGCACACATTCTGCTATATTTCATAATATATTTTTTAAGACCCTTTTTTGGCTCTATGTTGCTTATAAACTGGTTCTTTGCAGGAGCTCATAGATGTTGAAGGTGATGGAATGGCTGACATGGTATTTCGCTGCATTCAGGAAATGGATATTGACAACCGGATGATGGTATTATGATTATTCTTAACATATAATTCCCAGTGTTGGACACATGTGACAAATGATAGAAGCGTATTTATGCTTTCTAATTGTCTTCAAGCGATTCTTGTAATTTGTGATTTATCTGCTACACACCTCCTCTGCCTTTGCATCATTCTCAATCCAGTAACTCTGTTTTAGATACTCCTTGGCTGCACTTTTATGTTTTCCAATTAATTGATTGGTTAGGATTGTGGACTATGATCTTTCTAAGATGATCCCATTGTTCCTTCAATGGAAGAATTTGTATTGATGTATAAAATATTACATAGTGGCGACAATTAATCCTAGCTAATAGTGGGTCCAAATCATTGTAAACTGTAATTCTTAATTGTGACATTTAACTTCCTCTCTATATTGAATCTTAATTTACTTGATCTCTTGCAGCTATACCAGCACATAGTTTTAAGTGGAGGGAGCACCATGTATCCTGGGTTACCTAGCCGGTAATAAAATTTAACTATTTGCATTAAAGGAAATTGTTGCCTCGTTCTGAATGTATATGTCATTTTGTTCTTTGCCAGTTATTTTTAATAAACTAGCTTGCACTGTTAAGATTTAGTTCATTTCTGTTATTCGTTAAAAAGAAACTATACTTTCATTTGGGAATTCTTATCTACGTGATGCAGGTGTATCTAATTCTAGTTGCATACTTACTATGAGATATTGCAATATCTTTGAGCATCAAATACCTGCAAATAGTTTCTTTCTTATGGTTATTGCTAGTTGCACAAATGAGACAATGCATTCCTGGTTCTTTTTAGTTTTTGGATATAGATATTTGTTACCCATTTTTTTGGGTGAAAATTTGATACCCATTTGGACATTAACACAAATGACCAACATATCTTGCAGATACATTGTTTCTTATTTATGCCTTTCCATATGAAATTTTGACCATCAAAATTAACAAAGGTATACTTCAACTGTTCAGTCTGGAGAAAGAAATAATGGATCGTTATCTCGACGCCGTATTGAAGGGAAACAAAGATGGGTTGAAGGTAATATCATTCTGGTTATTATATGATGATACTGGGAAATTTGGGTTCTTCACAAGTGTTTGATCATTCAGTTTCCCGCACACATGAAAACTTTGTTCACCTTGGAGAAGATACTATGTTGTTTAATATATCAATGCTTGTTTAAACTTCATGGCTAAAAGGATTTTCAAATATTAAGAGTGACTCATTCCGTCCCAAAATGAGTGTTCACTTTCTATAAATAAATTGTCCCATATGAGTGTCCATTTTTTATTTATTAGTTAGTTATGCATGATTTACCAACAATATCCTAAGTAAAGTTAGTTGGAACCCCTTGAGTTTGTTACAACAAGAGCACATGAGGGGATAATGGTCAATCCTAATTAATTTATCCTTAATTTTCACGCAAAAAAAAATGGGGAAGTGGACACTCATCTTGGAACAAAGAGAGAGTAATAGTTTCCAGCTTCTTCATAAGCAAAAATTAGGTGGCAGTAACGGGGGTTCATAAATCATTAATATATTTTGAATTTGCAATCAGTATGAATGAATAATTTGATAAAGACAAAAGTTTTTATAAAAAGAACCATGCTAGTGCAATTGTGGATTGAGGTCAATCATTTAGTGTTCTCATTTTCCGTATTTTGTGACAAGCAGAAACTGCGATTGCGGATTGAGGATCCTCCACGAAGAAAGCATATGGTATACCTTGGAGGTGCAGTCCTTGCTGGAATTATGAAGGTAAACACTTTCGTATTAGTTCACTCTCTTGAGTTCCTTCAATTCTTAAAGCTTGCAGTGATGCCAATACATTTGTTCCCACTGTCAAGGCTGGTCGGGAAAACGACCCATCATTATGACTGAGCTAAATCTAGATCTGGCTGTTAATTCATGTAGGATGCACCCGAGTTTTGGATTTCAAGAGAAGATTATTTGGAAGAAGGACTTGGTTGTCTTAGCAAGTGTGGCCAAGCATAACATTTCACCGGTTTCATCACAGCTTGGAAGTGTTATTAACCAGCGGAGAAGCATGGAGGCTAAGATACGAAAAATGATGTTTGAGCAACCCAGAAAGAAGGCTTCTTGCTGACCATAGGACTCTTTGACAAAGATCTTGACAGTTTCATTCAAGTCCTGACCACCAAGGTGGTGTTATGTTGTGTGAACTCTACAGTTATAGCAACAGAAAGTAAAAAAGACGAGTACGATGTTTATTCACTTAATCTCTTTCAAAGGACAAAACTACTGTCTTCGGTCTATTTTGATCACAGTTTCATTGGAACTAGTAACGAACAATGTAAAATAATCTGTGCAATTTCTCATTCTCTTGTTTCTTAATCCCATGATAATATCACTGATTCTCTTGACAAGGAAGAGTAGGAGAGCTACCATAAGCAAACCTAATACACTTGGTTTGACAAGGATATGACAAAAAATCAGCAATAATGTCATATGATATGACAGCAGACAGATTAGGTCCTGGAGGTGCAAGGTTCTGCTGAAATGGAACACTACAATGGCAATGCAGGTCAACTTAGTGTGAATCAAGGACAGCTAACGCTCGTTCCTCAGAAGAGACACAGAAAGGGTTGTATTTCCTCTCAAACTTGGACCAAAGCATTGCGGTAATGGTTCGTACTATATATTGCTTCAAGTCCGACGAGAGAGGGAATGAAGAAGCAGGAGAAGTCATCAAGAATGCCCTGAGGAAGGTTCTTGTCCAGTACTATCCTCTCGCGGGGCGACTTACCCTCAGTTTGGAGGGTAAGCTTGCAGTGGATTGCACTGGCGAGGGTGCTGTTTTCGTGGAGGCCGAAGCAAATTGCAAAATGGAAGAGATTGGTGACATAACAAAGCCCGACACGGGGACTCTTGGGAAACTGGTCTATGATGTCCCGGGTGTAAAAAAACGTACTAGAGATCCCTCCTCTGGTTGCTCAGGTCTGAAACTCTAAACTTTTGCTAAGACATTATCATAAACTGATAAGTAGTACTTTCTCCGTCCCAAAATGAGTGTCTTGTTTCTCTTGCATTTTTGTGAGTGTCTTCTTTCCTTTTCTAGTATGTTAGTTAGGCATGAATTGTCAATAATATCCTTATAAAAAGTTAGTTAGGATCTCTCAACACATGATTAT
>JAYMTG010000135.1:0-17794 GCA_036897565.1 Pelargonium exstipulatum | reverse complement strand
AATAGCCGCAAGCCTCCAAGACATCGCCGCCCATAGACACTTGCTACCAAAAAAGGAACATAAAACACATTCTAAGCTTAATGTCTGAAAAACGACTTTTCATGTGCCACAGGACAGGATTGCATGGCACCGTTGATGCACTGTGCCCATAAATTATACTAAGAGGACAAAAGAGCAACATCAAATGATATCCACAATACACCTACAGAGTTAGCCTGACAATGAGGCCCATCTGGTAATCAGTGCCAATATACATGAGAACAAAATTTCATTCCACAACCTTTAATGGTGTTTATTTAAAGAAATCGTCACTTTGATGAATCCTTTCAGTATTATAGTTCTTTGCGATGAAAATACAATCCATCTAATTGTAGACACTCTTCTAATAGTTGTAGTTTTACAAAGGTACAAATATGTGCAACTTAGAGATAATCCAAGTTTTGAACATATTAACCTCCAAATTAAGTAGCTATATGCTGATAGACAAGGACAAGGGCTAAAGCACCTGTAACGGCCTTGAAACACGGGCGCATGAGACCCTCACCCGTCACCACTTCGTACATCGGGTGTGATGTTTGGAAGAACTCTGGTTTCCTTGCTGAAACTATAACCTACACCAGAATAAATACCACAAAAATGCTGTGTTCTTTATTTTCATCCATAATTCCAGCATTTATTAGTTTCAAGGAAACTTATTCACAGTTTCAAAAAGTGAAAAGGACAACTGTCCAGTGGTCCAACAAGATAGTTTATAATAAATTAAGACTTTCCAATTGCCATCTTATAAGAAAAGAATATCCCAAGCCCTAACTGTATCACACACAAACTGGCTACATTTGGAATAATTATAAACTATATATGAGGTAATTGAGGTCAACTTACAATGTCAAATAGATCGCGCCAACCCATATCATTAGGAAGGTATCTGTTGAAGGAATGCTGCATCATTTTGTTCGTGTAATGATAATCTGAGTTGGTAATAAGCACAAGTTTTTTACCAGCCTGATTCATGAAAATGTTCAATAAAATGTGAGTTGAATGATTTCACATCCCATAGATATATGATAAGATATATGGAATACCTCCTTTTGATCCAAAAGTGCCAAAGGTATTTCTGGATCAGGCTCCACAAATAATTCAGGTTTAGACATTATTTCGCTCTGTAAATATAGCAACAGTCACATATTGAGAGTGAGCCACAACGATAAGTGATAACCAATGAAAAATAAATATATCCATGCAGACATTACCTTAAGCTGTCCTTCTACATGTGCCCTGAAGAGGGCCTTCCCAACAGCCTGAAAACCATGTCAAAAACAATAGTAGAAAAGTGTCAGGGTTGCAATTAATTAATTACATTTTCCTAGAAAACTTTTAACATCACATTGCCTTGTAAAGCCCTTTGTAGTCAAGTGGACAAACTTCTGTCGGTATAACTCCTTCATCCAATCTCTCGACCATCTGAAAATAATCATATGACAACAAAGTAATGGTCAATGCTCAATCCTGGCTATGCAAGAGAGACACAGAACTGAGAAGCATTGAGAATTTAGATTTGGCAATATGAATAGGGTGGGGGCATAATAAATAAGAAACAACAATATGAAGAACACAATGTAGTGGTCAGAAGATAAGAAAGATTCCTCGTAGCGTCACATCATGTTTGTTTGCAAACATTATGAACAACACAATGTAGTGACTCACATGTTTGTTTGCTAACAAATAGAAAAATAAGAATAAGTTATAGAATCTACAAGCCGTTGCATACCATGACCATAACTGAATTTGTGGACTGACTACACATGCACGGACACATATTGACTTGATCAGCCATTGAAATTACAGAACTTCAACAATGTTCTTGAAGGCCCAGTAAACAGGAAATAAAAGGTAATGAGGTACAAAATGAAGGGAAGGTCGGTGTCTTAGCTAAAAGACTGAACTTGCATTATAACTTTATCATGAACATATTAGAGTTCACCCAAACAGTTAGAACATAATACTGACAATAGCAAGTTGCTGCTTACAGTACGGCATTAAAATACCTGCATATAAGCCACAGCTTCTGAAACAGAGAATAGTGTATTGAGGAACTCCCAACGACTCTCCTTCCGCAGATCCACCAGTTCTCGCCCATACAACTCACTTCCAAGCAAAGATAGTCAATCAAACTATAAAATTTACTCCAGATTTTCCACAAAGAATGCATCATTAATTCATTATACAATTTATACTAAATAGTATGGTATCTAAACAAGGGATAAACTACATTGAGATACAATGTCAATCACAAGTTAAAACAGAACCCACATCCATATTAGTTATAAAAAAAATACTCCCCACCCCATTTGTGAATTAGTATACCATGTCTCCCTTAAGTTCCTTCATATTGGTTATCATCAATCATCCAAGTTTTAATACACACCTTACAGCTCGAGTAGATAGCATTCTTGTACCATGCATAGCCCTCTTCACATAGCCAAATCGGTCAGCCTTTACCAAATTTCCTTTCTCTTTGTCTATAACAAGCCCTCTAATAACCTGAATAAAGCCAAGGAACAAAGCATGCTTAGAACCATAACCATGATTGCATACTTTGCCAATCACACATCATAACAACAAAAGTGTGCTTAGAAAGAAGAAGAAAAAAAGATGTTACCAGGTCTGGGTCAAAGGCGAGTCCATCTACAGGGAAGCCCATGTTCCTTAGGTTGTCCATACAGTAGTCATAAGCTCGCCCTTCCCAAGCCTGCAAAAGCATATTTCCACTTAGAAAAACTCAATTATCAAACTACTCAGTCAACTAGCTATCCAAATAAGTAAGAGTAGTTAGCAACTAATGATTAAGGAAAACAATCATGTCCAAACCAAGAAACTTGCCGACAACAACTAAACTCCTAACTCCTAATACAATGATTTACATATGAAATCATATGGAGACACTAATCTCCATAGCACCAATAAAAAAGAAGTCGCTACTAATCAAAATCTGCTTCAAGTACAGAAATTAGCCAATGTGAGAAAGAGCACAAAACTCAAAATAGATCTATCTGCCATGGTAACCCAAAGTTAGCATCAAGATACCTACGAACAAGACACCAGCCTAAGACTAAAATAGCAAAATGAATAATTTTTCTAATTCTGATGTGACAATAATAAGAATTATTGTTTACCTTCACACTATAATGCACCAAGGTGTAATCCATATCATATCCAATAGCACTGATGGACCGGAGATTCAATGTGCGGCTACAAAATATACCACGAGGTGAATGTCTTGATGAAAAGGGACTCTGCACAAGATCACTTATTTGTGAGATAGATGAATGAGATGAAGTAGTTCAAATTAATTAGAAAAATCTAAGAGGTCATTTTTAATGGTAAATCCACATAAAATGAAATAAAATAGGAAGCATGTAATAAACAACAAATTCGCAATGGACGAAAAAGCACATCAAAATCTCAAATGCATGAGAGACTGTTCAGACTGATGTAGTAAAAATTAAAAAAATCTGTTAATACATTTCAGCAAACACATAAGGTTAATAGCAATTGCAAATCTACGGATCATATCTCCACCAATGTGATATATGCACATGGACTGAAAGAAACTGATTGTGGAAAGCAAAGTTGACAAAATAGAAGAGTTCAGACTTAAGAGAGGACTTTGATGATAAAAATATTGAACTTTATATAGCAAGCTCTTTGTATGATGTCCTCAATGAACATGTAATGTCAAATTCATAGTCATTATCGAGTGAAGATAAAATGATAATTCAAGGCAGAGCACCTAAAGGATTAAGAGAAGAAAAATGGAATTTCTATATTTCTGTGATGAAAGGAACTAACTACCTTATATTATATCTAACTAGGAAATAACAGGCTGTTTAGTGGGCCTAGCTAGAGAGAGAGAGAGAGAGAGAGTAGCACTTGCAGAAGAGTTGGTTTACCACACCTGAATACCCAAGTCCCTAAGCAAGTCTTCAGCTCCTTCAGCTTCCATCTGGGCTACTTCCTCAATTGGACCTTGTAAGGTTGCCTGACCATTTCCTGCATAAGAGAACAAAAATGTAGACATTTTGTAAACATAAAGAAACCTTTGGATATATTCACCAAGTCCTATCATCTCATAACTAAAGCGGAAATCTGGCGAGGTAGCAACCAGGACATGCTACTTCTTGAAACAAAATGTTGAGCCTTGGACAGATAACATGAATTTCCACTAATTGTACCCAAAAGGTCCTCATGTGTTGTGATCTGAGGTAGTGAGACGTTCCGCACATGATTGGGGCTTTTCTACATCATTAAACTCTTAAATGTTCGGTATTGCATATTTAAGTAATGTGACAAGGTGTTATGATTCTTCGAAATTACAACAAACGAGATAGTAATATAAGAAAATTTATGAAGATAACCAATAACTTTGATAAGAAAATATATGACGAGGACACTTTTATGGGAAAATCTGGAATGTCCTTTAATATACCGCTTAGGTAGCAAAATTCCATTTGTTTGCAAGTTGTAGTAAAAAGTAAAAACTTGAAATTATTGTAAATCATTAATATTATTCAATTGCATTACTGAACAGAGCCACATATACATTATGGAAGACCAAACATCTTGATGCAAAATCCTTAGGCTTATTAACCAGTAGTCTTTCTCCAACAATAGATGGAGGATGGCTGGGACCTAACTCCATTATCTATAGGCT
This sequence comes from Pelargonium exstipulatum, assembly GCA_036897565.1. Lineage (NCBI taxonomy): Eukaryota > Viridiplantae > Streptophyta > Magnoliopsida > Geraniales > Geraniaceae > Pelargonium > Pelargonium exstipulatum. The sequence goes on along the minus strand of JAYMTG010000135.1, from coordinate 13,083 downwards.
CTCAGTCTTCCCGTCAAAAACTTAAAACCCCAGGGATAACATTAATGCCTTACTGGCATAATTTGCAGAGTGATTTTAAGGACATATCATGCTAATACTAATGTGATCAAATATGGAGATACTAGAACAGAATAATTAGTGGATTAATGGACATTGGTCCAGCAATTATCAGATATCAAGTTTCAAAACAATACACAGTTCACTTCCCTCTCAACTTTGATCAAAGACAATAACTTTCAGACACAATAGGATGTCTATTTGAATTCAGCCCGCCAAACTATACAAGAGGAAGATATAAATCACAGAGTGTTAACATTTTTGCACTGCATTTTTAAACGCGGAAAAAATGAGGCCTTCCAAAAACGTGGCCTTGAACCACTACCTCTTTCTCCTTCTTTCTCCCGAGAATAGCTCATTAAGATCAAAAGCCACAGACAAGTAGTGAAAGCAAAACAAGCAAGAAGAGAAACAGAGAAAATGGGAAAGGTACCAAAAGCCGGAAGATGATCGAGCTTGAGACTCAAATCCCCCTTTGTGCTCTCTCCCAGATAATCCACGTCGCACTTACTAGAAGATATCACCGAGAACACATCGTCCCCGACCTGCTGCTGCTGCTGCTTCGCGTCCACCGAACAGCGACAACAGCCCACTGAAGCTCTACCGGAAATCACATCAGCCCTTCTGGGTCTGATGGGTGTCGTCAGAACAACGCCGGGACTGCTCAGGTACCTCGCCATTGGAGCAGCTGGGCAAGAAGATGCTCTGTGCACCGGGAATCTGCCCAAAACCTCTGTCGCATACATGTCGATGAGGTTTTTTACAGTGATGGTAGAAGTGGAGAGAGGGCGGAGACCAAAAAAATCAGGGTAGTGGTCGTTTTGATTGGTGAGTGAAGTTGAAACTTGGAAAGTGCTTGAAAAAGCAGTTTGTGGATAATTCAGGGTTTGGGTCTTGTCGCTCAGCTGCTTTATTTTCTCCACCTTTTTCTCGTTTGGTCTAAATTCTATCTTTATTTCATATGTTCACCAAAAGGTCAGCTCTTTTTCAATTCTGTGTTGATTCTTCCGAGTAATTTTCCTGGGTCTCAATCTCTTCTGTATGTATATTTTCTCAGTTGGCAAACACTACAGGCCATTGCAGCTCCAGTCAAGAACTGGGCTAAGGTGGGCTTCATAGTAGAAAAGTTGCAAGCTTTTTCTGGTGTGGCCCTCCAGGCAAGAGCCTGGCCCAGCCCATACCTTAAGGTCAGATTATGCTCTCTATTAAAGTATTTTGCACTGTGTTCAGTTTTTTTGCAAGACATTGGCTACACATGATGGAATGGATTTTGTATCACTTTCAAGTTTTGTCTTTTTTTATTTTTTATATGATCATCACAACTCATTCTTTATCTAAATGAAAATTTACTTTGCATTCAATCTTGTGATATATTCTTGATGAACTTGCCAAGGAAAGCAAATGCTAAAACAAAATACAAAATGACAAGGGTTGCCAAACAATAGTTGTCCTAAGAAACATGCAAACCATTTTACATATGTGTGTGTGCATATGTATATTCTTGTTTTGACGTCCTGATTGGTGTAGTGACATTGTTAGAGGAACAAGGTTCCGTCATAATTAACTGAGAAATTCCATGTGGGGTCTTGTAGATGATTAGATCAAAGAATTGAAGGACTTGATCGAATGAAGGCAATTCAATAGAGAACAAAAAGATTGCAACAGGAAAAAAATGAAAATACATTTTAAAAGCTATAGAAGATTGACATTGGATCCATCAGTAATCTCACATAGATGAAGTGCACATTCACTCTTACCTATACTAACAAATGTGGGTATCTTTTGCTTATTACATATGCATAACTTGTATTTCAGGGCACTCAGCTTTGTTCTGCATGAATCTTTTTGTCTTCTTATGTTTTCCTCAACAGGTGTTATATGTAGCTTGGCTCTTCTTGTTCTTAAACTTCATAGTTTTCTACGGCAGCATCTATGTTATCCGTTTAAAAGTTAGCTCATTGTTGTGTTTATACCTTTATATTCTGCAATACTATGTCTTAGTTGGCGTCCCAGGCATCTTTCCTCAAATTCATATATTTCCTGTCCAGAGTAGTGTTTCTGGTATATGTGAAAGCAGCAGCCTCCTATTTTGCTCCAAGTTCTCTCAAGTTTGTTTCAAACAGGTATTTTCTCCATAATTTTCTTCACTGTTTTTCTGACTAAAACTGGAACACGGTAATGGTTTATAATTCTTGAAACCAATTATTTTGTGACCGTTCATTTGGGCTTTGTGGATGGTTCACTGGTATCGATATATGGATCAGCCTTGGTTGTTTAAACCCCTTTTTTTGCCTTCTGTTTGCTTGAGAATTTGTTACTTTCAAGTTCCAACAAAATGGTCAGCTTTGAAACCCATATTCACAATATCCTCTCAGTCGGATGTATATGTCATTTAACAAATCAACTATTAAGCTTTGATTATGAGTTTTAAAATTTTGATTTTCTGTTAGAATGATATAAAATAATGAGGTTGAGTTACTAAAATTATCAAATGTTTTTCACTTGCAGCTATGATCCAATTTCCTTAAGGGTAGCAATAATAACTCAGAGATGTCCAATGCTGTAACTGGCCACATGAGTGACAGGAAGGGTTTGATTAATGATGTTCCAAAATCCAAAAAATATGCAGCATCAATGGAGAATTCAGTAATGAAGGACAAGAAACGTGATTCAATCAACAGGAAGGAGACTGAGCAAAGTGAAAGTACAGTATCACATTACAAGTTGTTCTCCTTTGCTGATTCCTTTGACTATCAGTTAATGTTTGTGGGCACAATAGCTGCCATTGGAAATGGGATGTGCATGCCACTTATGACTGTCCTGTTTGGAGATCTAATTGACTCTATGGGAGCATCTAAGAGCATCAAAGCTGCAGTAGATGAAGTTAGCCAGGTATAATGTGTGAAAAATTAATCTTGATATGCATTTTGAGCTCATTCCCTACAAGTTTAAGCTCTGGGAACCAATGGTTATCAAACATCATGGGTATTCTTATGAGTCTCTGTCCAAACAAACACTTGAAATTGTTGTCTATCATGTGCATTTTCCTTCTGCCCATTAGTCTTTGATTTACTCATGTTTGGTTCCCTGATGTAGTCGCACGTGAAATTATAAAAAATAATTAATAAAAAGCGGCCTGGTTCACAAGCTGTAACTGTAAAAGGGTCTGGATGATACCTGAAGTTACTATAATCAAATTTATCAATACAATCTCTTGGATAATGTATTTACAGGTGTCTCTCAAGTTTATCTACTTGGCGCTGGGGTCTGCTGTTGCATCATTTTTCCGTGAGTACATTGGCTCCTTAATAAGTTGAATTTCCAGCGTTCCTAGTTACATCCAATAATAGGGTTTAAATTCTTTAGCTTGGGACACCATGAACATGTTATATAATAATTAATACCGAGAACATCCATGTTTTTATATGCCAGAGGTTGTATGCTGGATGGTAACAGGGGGGAGACAGGCTGCACGTATAAAAAGTTTATACTTGAAATCAATATTGAGGCAAGATATTGGATACTTTGACAGGGAGACTAATGCTGGAGAGGTAGTAGGAAGGATATCGGGTGACATCATTCTTATTCGAGATGCAATGGGAGAGAAGGTATTGCTTTGCTGCAATACCATGCAAAGGAACAAAATGTTTCTATTCACTCCAGTGATCCTTACATTCCTACATGGGATTCAAAATGCCTAATTTTTGTACTCTATCTATTCCAGGTTGGACAATTTTTGCAGCTGGTAGCAACATTCTTAGGAGGCTTTGTTATAGCTTTTGCTAAGGGATGGCTATTCACTCTTATCTTGTTATGTTCAATCCCACCTATTGTTATCTCTGGTGCAATCATGTATAAGTTCGTAGACAGGATGGCTTCTCGTGGACAAAATGCCTATTCATCTGCAGCATCTATTGTTGAGCAGACAATTGGCTCAATCAGAACTGTATGCATTGGCAATACAATTTTTTTCCCTTTTCGTTTCCTTACCTTGGAATCAAATGACCTTTGCCTTTGCAGGTTGCATCATTTACGGGGGAGAAGCAGGCTATAGCTAAGTACAACCAGTCTTTGACCAAAGCTTATAAGTCTGGCGTACTAGAAGGCTTGGCTGGTGGGCTAGGTTATGGTACACTTTTGTTTATATTATTCTGCAGCTATGGATTTTCTATGTGGTTTGGTGGAAAAATGATACTTGACAAAGGATACACAGGAGGAAATGTTATTAATGTAATGTTTGCTGTCTTGACTGGTTCCTTGTAAGTTGCACTGTGCTCCCTTTTCATCTAACTAAATATTCTTGTTCTATTAGTTTTGATGGTAGCCCTTATTCACGCTAAAACCACGCCTGCATGTATGTTTTGCATGACTCGGAAAAATATAAAGCTTTTAACAATTATTTGTGTTTCCAAAAGGTCTCTTGGGCAGACATCTACATGTTTGACCGTATTTGCTTCTGGAAAAGCTGCAGCCTCCAAGATGTTCGAGGCAATCAATAGGAAACCAGAAATAGATGCTTACAGCACCAGTGGAAGGACTCTGGGTGTTTTTTGTGGAAACATTGAATTGAGGGATGTTCATTTCAGTTATCCGGTTAGGCCAGATGAGAAGATACTCAGTGGATTCTCTCTTTCAATATCTGCGGGTACAACTATGGCATTGGTTGGTCAGAGTGGAAGTGGGAAATCAACAGTGATAAGTTTGATAGAGAGATTCTACGACCCTCAAGCTGGTGGAGTTTTCATAGATGATGTCAACCTCAAAAAGTTCCAGCTTAAATGGATCAGAGAGAAAATAGGCCTAGTCAGCCAGGAACCTGTTCTGTTTACCTCAAGCATTGGAGACAATATTGCATATGGGAAGGATGGTGCGACTAAAGAGGAAATAAGAGCTGCAATTAAGCTTGCAAATGCTGCTAACTTCATCAGCATGCTGCCTCAGGTTTTGAACTGTTCATTTTTCTTGTTAGTTTCAAAGACTCTCCTTTCAAGAAGTGGGTGGTCCTAACTCCCAAGTCTGAATCATTTCCTTCCCTGTGTGTGTTTGTGTTTTAAATCACAATTTGGCACTTAACTATTCTATAGTTGATCTTCACAAATTTATGTTTTCCTCTCTATCATATTTACTTCACGATTTACCTTATGGTTTCTATATTTCCTGCATTTAGGGCCTAAACGCATTGTTTTCTATTATTTTGTTGCTGAAAGGGATTAGACACTATGGTTGGTGAACATGGAATTCAGCTATCTGGGGGACAAAAACAGAGAATTGCCATAGCCAGAGCAATTCTGAAAGACCCAAAAATTCTACTTCTTGATGAAGCCACAAGTGCTCTTGATGTGGAATCTGAGAGGATTGTGCAAGTAGCACTGGACAGGATTATGATCAATCGAACCACCGTGATTGTAGCCCATCGCTTGAGTACAATTAGGAAAGCAGATGTCATTGCTGTTATTCATGAGGGAAAGGTTGCTGAAAAAGGTGAAACTTCTATTGACCCTATCCTTGGTGGATGAACCTCCATAAAACACACCCATCATTAAATTTAATCATGAGCACATTATTGAGGAAAAGTACAAGATGCCTCTTTCCTTCTACTTCGCTAATACATTACAGCCGCCTCAAACCTGTCCATTCTTGAAATTCCCCTTCAGGAACTATTGACCTTTTTGCTAGATCCTGTCATTCAAATGGTTTTCCAACTCTTACAAACATATAACATTATATTAGGAAGTATATATATATACATAGTAGAAAATGTTAGAAAAACTGGATTAGACCATTCAAAATGGAATAGATAGTCAAGGTACGTAGTGTTTTTCAATGTAAAAACCATAGCCTGATTATTCTAGATTGATTGCTGATTTGGAAAGCTGTCTTCTCACTGCCACATGAGCTCACTAAGGCCATTTTTTCATGGAATATACAAAACTGAATTCTAGTTCCTTCTCAACTTACCAGGTTCCCACATGGAGCTACTTGAGAATGATAATGGGGCTTATAGGAAGCTCATCAAGTTGCAAGGTGCTGACAAAGAATCAGAACAAAATGCTGTAATTTATGGTCAAGAGAACAGTTACCACTCATTTTCGGCTTCATTTCCTGTATCACCCAAAATTAGCATTTCCCAAAAAGAACCCGCAAAAGCAGTTGATGACCCTAATTTAGAGAAACCATTGCAGCCTCAGGAGGTCCCACTTCTTCTCCTGGCCTCTCTTAACAGACCAGAGATTCCATTGTTGCTACTAGGGGCTATAGCTGCAGTAGCCAATGGAGTAATATTCCCTGTTTTTGGGTTGCTGCTATCAAGTATAATCAAAACCTTTTATGAGCCAGCAGGTGAACTTAGGAAAGATTCTAATTTCTGGGCGTTGATGTGTGTCGTTCTTGGCACGGTTGGACTTGTGGCCAACCCATTGCGTGCCTACTTTTTTGCTGTGGCAGGTTGCAAGCTAATAAACAGGATTCGATTGATGTGCTTTAAGAAAGTAGTATTCATGGAAATGAGTTGGTTTGATGATATTGAGCACTCGAGTGGTGCAATTGGTGCAAGGCTTTCTGTGGATGCGGCTTCACTGCGAGGTTTGGTTGGAGACACACTTGCTTTGCTTGTTCAGAATACTGGAACAGCAATTGCTGGCTTGCTGATTGCTTTTGATGCAAATTGGAGACTGGCTCTCATTAGTCTTGTATTGTTTCCTCTAATGGGAATAAGTGGATATGTTCAGTTGATTTCTGTGAGAGGATTCAGTGCTGATGCAAAGGTTTGCCCTATACTTCTTAAGGCAGCAAACATTTGTCTTATCATTCATTCCCCACTCAACACAAGCATTAGTATATTGAAGAGAAAATGTCTTAATTAGGAAAGACAACACAAGCATTAGTATATATTGAAGAGAAAATGTCTCTTATTTTGGGTAGAGAGAAAAAATGGGCTATAGTTCTTCTAAGTTCTATCTTGTGAGTAAATTTCCGAGAAGCAAGCAATGTATGTATGTGGTACAAAATAACTGTGAACACTACAATTCAATGAAACAAATTCTTTTTTATCAAATCTTTTGATCGTTGCAGAAAATGTACGAGGAAGCAAGTCAAGTTGTCAATGATGCAGTAGGCAATATCAGAACTGTGGCTTCTTTCTGTGCTGAAGAAAAGATGACCCAACTGTATGACAAGAAATGTGAACTCCCTCTGAAGGCGGGAAGAAGGCAAGGATTGATTAGCGGGTTAGGTTTTGGATTATCCTTGTTCTTCCTCTATTTTGTCTATGCACTCTGTTTTTATTCTGGAGGCCAGCTTGTTTATCATGGAAAGGCAACATTCGGTGAAGTTTTTCGTGTAAGTTTCCCGTTTCCAGTATCTTCAGAAGTCAAGTCACATGTGTTTATGCTTCAACATATACTAGTTGAACAATCACATCCTAAAGAAACTAGATGTTTTTTTTTCATCTTTAATGTTTTAGCTAGTTCTTGGTTTGCAGGTTTTCTTTTCTCTCAATATGGCAGCCCTAGGAATATCTCAAGCAAGCTCCCTTGCACCTGATACCAGTAAAGCCAAGAGTGCTGCTGCATCAGTATTTGCAATTCTTGAAGGGAGATCAAAAATAGACCCTAGTGACAACAATGGAATTACATTTAAAAATGTGAAGGGAAAAATTGAATTTTGTAACATCTGTTTCAAGTATCCTACTAGACCTGACATTCAAATATTCCGGGATCTTTGTTTGTCTGTTCATTCTGGCAAGGTAAATCTCCATGGCTTTGTTTTTTTGTGTTCTATATGTCCACTGCTTAGATGCAAGCCTATCAGAAATCAATAAAAGCCTGAAACTAACCATCTGAAAGCTTATATCACAGACTGTTGCTCTAGTGGGAGAAAGTGGAAGTGGGAAATCAACAGTAATCTCATTATTGCAAAGATTTTATGATCCGGATTCAGGGCATATCACGCTAGATGGAATTGAAATAAAGAAGCTGCAACTTAAATGGTTACGGCAACAGATGGGTTTGGTGAGTCAGGAGCCTGTCCTATTCAATGACACTATACGAGCAAACATTGCATATGGAAAGGATGGAAATGCAACTGAAGCTGAAATTAAACGTGCAGCAAAATTGGCCAATGCCCACAACTTCATCAGTGGTCTGCAACAGGTGATAACACCTCAATAACAATGTGTCTGTATATATCAGTGTTTTTTTTTCTTCTTCTCAACTGTTAAATTATGCATACTAGGGCACATTTGAGACCACAAACATTGAATAGTAGGTTTACACTACAGGGATATGATACCATAGTTGGGGAGCGAGGGGTGCAATTGTCTGGTGGACAGAAGCAAAGGGTGGCAATTGCAAGAGCAATAGTGAAGGCTCCTAAGATACTACTACTTGATGAAGCCACCAGCGCACTTGATGCTGAATCTGAACAAGTGGTTCAAGATGCACTAGATAGAGTTACTGTGGACAGAACCACACTGGTGGTAGCTCATAGACTGTCTACAATCAAGGATGCTGACATAATTGCAGTGGTTAAAAATGGAGTGATTGCAGAACAAGGAGACCATGAAACTTTGATAAAGCGTCAGGATGGTCTCTATTCTAACTTAGTAGCACCACATCTGAGAAGTGCTTATGCTTTCAGGGGTGGAGCCAAAAGATACTTCATGGGGGGCTCTCCATAAATGCCAATTTAGCAGGATATATAATAAATATGCCAGTTTTCTTTTTTCAGTTTTGTATTGATCCAAAATTGTGAAGTATATATGTCCATATGAAGTCTCATTTACTATTCTGAAGTGTTGCTATGAGCTGAAATTGATTCTGTAGAGAATTTTCTTACTTTTGACTTGTTCTGTTTTTGGAAAATCTACCACAGTTAGAGCTACTGAGTTTAAGTCTTCCCTCGATCTTATTACTTGTTTTTCTTTGTAACAATATTAAATTACATTTTCACAGCTTGCTTGCTTGCTTGTTTTTTGCTTTGTTCTTTTCCAACAATATTAAACTAGTATTAGGTAATGAGTATCAACAAAAATTGTAGGTTAACAGTTTTTTCAAATTTTGAGATTTGGGATTTCAGTTTTCAATAATGTGTAGGATCATTGAAGGCAGTGGCTGAACTTTCAAATGGATATAAATGTGCATCTTCCTCCTTCGAGGTATATAATTTATTAAATTTGAAGGATTAATTAGCTTGATACTCTAAATCATTTCTACCTAAATTCTTTAGTACTGTTTGCTATTGTTTAAGCAGGTTAAAGGTTTTGTGCTTCTTTCTCAAGTGTGTTTCTGCTGAAACTTATATGATCAGTTCTAACTAGTAGTTTGGACTTTTAAGCTCTTATTAGTCAACCCCAAATTGCTTATATAGTTAAGCACTGATTTTACCACATATTTATACTGTCAATAACATCACAGCATGTAGAAATTCATTGTGGCATATACAAATATACTATACTAATTACTGAGTTATTTGCTTTTGTGATACTGATGATCACAGGTTCGAGTTTCACCTTCACAACTTTCTGAGTTTTGCCTTAACAAGTTCAAGACATAGCAGACTTCTCCACCTCCCATTTTGTACTTGAATGATAAAGATGTTCTTCTCACAAAGTTAAATAAATTTTATATTATCTTTCATTTTTTTTTTTTTTAATGTTTATGAGGAAAACATCTTTATCATTCAAGTCAAATACATTGGAATAGGACAACTCCCTAGACTAAGTTTAGGGTGGCTGAGATAGCTGGTGGAGCAGGTGATGCCCACATGACAAAACCAAAGGTATTTAAAAAATAATACTGTTCCAACTTTACTCTTTTTTTATGATTCTGTGATGTTGTTATGAATAGATTTGTTCTTAACCACTGCTATAAAATATGTACTGCCATATCCTCACTAATAAACAAGCATGAAGTACAAATAAAGCAAGGAGAAATATTTTATTCCTTCTGGAAAATTATAGGACGGACATTGAGGAACCGATACAAACACTAAAAACAACTTGTTTAGTTTATGCAATAGACAATATTATAGAGAGGTTTACTTTTTGGCAATACTGGTGTCAGGTTCCTTTTGTATAGCTTGTCAGGTGTTTGAATGTTAATTCATGATGACTCAGTTTTAATGTGACACCAAATATCACTTTCTTTTAACCTTGTAGTTCAAAATTTGACCATCTTGTTATATATACTGGAATTCTAAGCATTGCATATGTTTCGATTCAGTAGTTCTGCTGTAGTAAGACCTGGAATTTAGTTTATATGGGCGTTGGTTGATATGTGGATTTTAGATGAGGAAAAAAAACCTGCAAACTGGAATTTTCATGAATTTGAAGTAGTAGAATTTTTTGGTGAGTCACACATAGATATCTTTGTTTGGTAATTGGTTGGTAGATACTAGAGAGTGTAGAGAATCTGTTTAAAGAAACTTTAGCTGAATTGAGCCAATCATTGACACCACATTTGGTTTTTATAAGTAATAGGTCTATCTTTATCAGTGTACTTATAGAAGCAAATATAGCCTTAATTCATCTAATTTGTTCCCTGCACAGCTGCCTGCATACATAACTAGCATCAAATTCTTTCACTAAAGTGGAAACTATTAACTGGTATACAACACTTCATGTCATATTCCATGCCATTTTTCTCGTATTTTAGCATGACTTCCAAGCGTCTCTTTTCTAGATGCTACTCATACTCTTTCTTGATCAAACTAATAGAAAATCATTTCAGACATTTTTTATTTACTAACTTCTGACATCGGCTTGTCATTTACATAGGCAATACGAAGGAGGGTAACAATCAGCCAGTATCAAGCGGACCCCGAGATTTTGATTCATACTCAATCTTGTATGATTAATTAAAGAAAAGACAAGGACCTTAACTTTGATTTCACTCATATGTATGTACTCTTTAGTCTTTACCTTTTATAATCCAAGCTGTTTCATGACTAATGCAGGCTATATAAGAGACTTGACCAACTCTCACCTATATAGAATTGCTATAGTCCAAATTGATGAGAGTAATCAGTTTGTTTGATCTTGAACGGCCTCATTTCTAGTGAGAGACTGTAGGGTGTGAGCCTGAGCATGAGTAGTACCTAAAGATATAAAGGACGCTTTAAATTATTGCAGAATAAGTTTCTTCTATCATTTTCTTTTGATTGTGGCTAACTTGGGACACCCTTAATTAGTGCTCAGCCTGCTTTATTTGTTGCTAATAAAACAGCAGTTTATGGGAAGATTGGAGCATTTGTATGTTTGGTATTGAAAGACACTGTACTAGTTCTGTCGTACTGTCAAAGCGGTGAAGAGGAGACTGCATTTATCCATGCTTTAGCAGTGTGGAAGACTTGTTGACCCTAAGAACCTGGTATAGAGTAATTATTCTGATTGTTCTTTCATTTATGCTATTTGTGCAACAACAAAAATTTCATGTAGTGAAGCTGATCACTTTCATTATTAATGTTTGTGTATCTCATTTTATCTTTCAATTCTTTTTATATAACTGCTTCTCTAATCCGTGAATGTCTAAATGAAACTTTCTGGGTTTAGTTGAGTTCACCAACTTGGTGTCTTCCTCTTTCTATTGTATCTTTATCTTGGTACTCTGAAAATATTTGCAAGGGAAGGAATTACTTGAGGGTTGCAAAGATAGACCTTTCCTCAATGAAATTTTCATGACTTCTATCAGTTCACGTATCTGAAAGTGTGCTTTAAGAACTCATCTTTTAAAATAAAGTGAACTATTTTCATGATTCACCTACACAGTCTAGGAAATGATTGAAAGAGAAAAGATGATCCATCTAGCTAATTGTACCTTTTGGCTAAACAGCAAATTTTGATTCAAGAAATCACAACTATGATCCTGGGATTCATTTTACGTCCGTATTTTATGATTTAAGTCAGATTCTTTATACTGAATTGAATTTTATCCTTACTGGTTTTGTTATGGGTCTGTAAGTGACTGGAATGTATCTCTTGCAGTTACTACCCAACTACCAAAGTTCTTCCAGGTGTTTGCTGAAAAATACTATTGGAGTTGTGTGACATGGCAGAAGACAAGAGTAATGAGGTAGAAATCAACACAGAGCATGGTACGGTGTCAGCAAGAACTTCACCAGTGGTGGAGCCTGAGATACCTCCAGAAAAGACTGACTCCCGACAAGATTTAATCGAAGGCAAGGAGAAAGAAGAGAGTGCTAAGGCAATACCATTTTTCAAGCTTTTCTCCTTTGCTGACACTTTGGATTATGCACTAATGTCTGTTGGAACAATTGCTGCGGCTGGAAATGGGATCTGTCAGCCCCTTATGACCATAATCTTTGGACATGTTGTTAACTCTTTTGGATCAAATGTTGACAACAAAGTGGTGGTTCAGGAAGTTTCCAAGGTACCCTCTTGATATTGATATTGCACACCTGTAAAAGTAAACTCTAAACCAATATTATTAAACCATCATAGATTTAGTTTCCAAGTTTTATTCAGGAGTGTTTTTATCTAGGGTCTCTACTATCTCACTATATTAACTACTACTTCTACAATGCATTTCCATTCAGGTGGCCCTACAATTTGTGTACTTGGCTCTAGGGTCATTTTTTGCAGCATTTCTGCGTAAGTAATTTTGAGCTCCTTGCCAAGATTTTTTCTTTCTTTTTTAAGCTATTGCTAAATGAACAGTTTGAATAGTTGAAAACTGAGATATGCTTTGTTGCATTGCCAGAGGTGTCTTGCTGGATGGTCACTGGAGAGAGACAGGCTGCGCGTATAAGAGGATTATACCTGAAAACAATATTGAGGCAAGATGTTGGCTATTTTGACAAGGAAACAGGAACTGGAGAAATTGTTGGGAGGATGTCAGGTGACACTGTTCTTATTCAAGATGTAATGGATGAGAAGACACTGATTTTTGAAAGAAAAAGGATGCCTTAAACAGTTCAACAATCCCCCTTTCTTCAATCATCGTACTAAATTGTAGTTTTCCAGTTATTCCTAAAAGAAGCTTTTGTATGCTTACTTTCATGGCTATAGTG
>JAYMTG010000134.1:0-17842 GCA_036897565.1 Pelargonium exstipulatum | reverse complement strand
CTCAAAAAACGAAAAAATAAAATACAAAACGAAACATCACCCGTCATCGTACACCTTTTCCCATCACACAACAAATCAGTCGAGCAAAATGTTTAATTTCAAACAAAATGAGTTGGTGTCTCTTTGATGATGATGATGCTGCTTTGTCTTTGGTTTTTGTTTTGATTTGACGCAAGACTCGTCTCTCTCTCTCTCTCTGAGATTATGATATGCGGCCAATTTTGTGTGTGATTTTTGTGGCTATTTAGCTTATGCTACACCCACTTAACTGCCACCAGATTCGGAAACAATAGGCCAAGTCTTGGATTGTAACTAATTGCGTCTTCAATGATCAACGGTCAATTCAAGGTGTTTTTAGTAATTATCCTATACTTGAATTTTCTCTCATTTCTTCAGTAACTGCACACGGGGTCACTAGCTATATCAATATGATCATTTACATTTGAGTTAAAATGTTGTCAATTTTGACCAAAAATGGTTCAGTGATGGCACATAAAGGGTGCGAGAGGTTGCAGATCGGATGTTCTGGTCGGACCATGAGGGTGAGCTCAAAGACCTTCCACTGGTAAGTTAAATGAAAATGCATTGTACTTGTTCAACTAATGTTAACAAAGCTACATTTGTAAATGTTACAGAAACGCTGATGGGAAGTTGATATCCGGATTCCATTCCGTTCCATAATGGAACATAGTCAGCATACAACAGCAGAGGAAATTGTGATTGCGCGTAAAATAATGCATCTCTTATATACAAAATTTAAGGTGAGGTGGATTAGGGTCAAGCTGGACAGCCTCTACAATGGTTGCAACCGTACGCCCTAGGATTGAGTTGGCGAGGCATACTCTAACCCTAACTCTGGCTCTTGTTCCTGATTGAAAATGGGACGCTTCCTGGATTTTCCTCCTGCAGTACGCGAATTAAAGGGGTTTGCGCAGGGTAGTTGTCCAGAATGAAGTCGATTTCCTCTCCTCTGATTTCTTGCTGGTTCAGAAGAACCTGCAGTACAAGCCCAACAAACAAAAACCACTTAACTTGGTTACAGCACCATTATGCCAGGCGAAAACACATGCATAGTAGATTTTGTCATATAACATGTGACCGTTCCAGTCATGTGCCTACTTAGCTGAATTTCACAAGAGGTAAACAATTATTTCATGTGTGAACTTGATTAAGACTTCGTACTTTCTTTAGAAGCTCAACAAGCATTTGACTCCTAGATGCAACATACTTCATGCTATGAACAACCAACAAGCATCAGAGACTTTCAAACAAAGTTTATTAGTAACTCTAGAAAAAAACATTCACTCTCCAAATTCAATTACCTTCACAGCCTTTAGTAAAGCTGCATTATGCCTCCTAAGAAGATGAAATGTCTTCCCGTACAAGTCGCATATCAGCTTTTCAGTCCTTTGTGCAACTTCATCATCCAAATTCAGGTTGAGTGGGGAGTGAGCCAGACCATGGTCATTATAAAGTGATCCTTCAAAGTCCATCCTTGGGCCCACAAATTGGAGTGGCTTACTCCAAGCAAGTCGTTCTCCATGAATGACCATTGGATTTTCCACGTTCCATCTGTTGAAAGAAGAGATGTCAAGATGGTATCTATACCATTACAACTGGCACGAAAACAATAGGGAACATAAGTAGATAAGGGACCAACATGGTTAAAATTTTGCGAGCAAGCCAGGATGCATCTGCAAGGTAGTCAACTGATGCCTGGGATGTGTCTCGTCCGAAAATAACCTCTTCGGCAGCCCTCCCTCCAAGTAATATCTTCATTCAGAAATGAGCTCAGATGAGCAAATACTATATGATCCTAACAGTCACAGTCAATGGAAAGCCAGTGAACTTAATGTCCGCACCTGAAGACGATGTAGCAGTTGTGGCCGCCTCTCAAAGATGTATGATTCATCATCAAGTCGGTTAAATACAACTTGAGATAATGTCTGCAGCATCATTGAGATATTAATATACTAGTCAATTGTATAATCTGGGAGTATAACATAGGTCTCAGATGCAAAATAGTATAAAATAGCCTATTCTTGCAATCTTCCAACTTATTGAAATCGAAGCTGGAAAATCATAATAAAAGTAATTAACATTTATCCCTTCAGTATATATGGTGGAAGATATCTTTCATCTGTGCCCCTTGACTTATTGTAGATGTTTATGAAGACAGTATCAAAGAAAAAGAAATCAGAAAAGTAAGGACTTGGAAATAGAAAAAATAATAATGGACCTGGCCCCGAGGAATGATCGAAACCCTATTACAATATTCAACTTCTGCATTCTCATATCGTCTGAGCAGATGACAAGTATATGCAACTCCCATTTCTACAGTAGCTCTACGAGATTGTCCTTGGGGAGACAACTTTATTCCAGCAAGGCGAGGTCCCACTGTAAGTCGGTCAACTGCCATATCCATGTCTGACTGAAGTATTGACTCATGTTTGTTCCTGACAGCGACAAGAGCTGCTTCCTGGACAAGCTGAGCCAGCTTTGCTCCCGTCCATCCTAATAATTGAAGACGAGGCATTGAGTATTGAAATGATAATTGAATAGAAACCCACTAGAAATGCGTACCAGTTAAGTTAGTAGCGCAAGTGACTAAATCAACAGACTCGGACATTTTCACTTTCCTTGCATGAATTTTCAAAATATCTGCTCTCCCTTTTGCATTAGGAGGGAGAATTTTTATCTGCATTAGTGCATGAAAAAAATAGAAATGAGAATGAACATTAACTAACATTCAAGAATGCTAACACAAATCAATTTGACACAGTTCTAATTTTTAATTAAATTTAAAATGAAAGTAGATGTGGACTATTGAGTCCACTGTTTAACAAAGCTAATACAAAACAGAATTCAAGTCTAGATCATCGAATAACAAAAATGTCTGCTGATTCAGTAATATTAACAACCTTACGATCAAAACGACCAGGCCGAAGAAGTGCCGGATCTAACAAATCTCGACGATTTGTAGCAGCCAAAAATATAACACCTTTGCCAGTATCAAACCCATCAAGCTCTATCAAAAGCTGGTTCAACGTAGTTTCCCTCTCTTGTGTAGCTGCATTATACATCGGTTTTTCAGATTCCTTATATACCCCTTGACGCCTGAATATACCAAAACAAATGCAAAATCATTCAAACAGCAAATGCTGCATTCATGCATACTTAGAATACCATATGCTTGAACATAAGATAATTAAAAAATTCCATTCATTCTACATGAATATGTTGATCCCTATTAAATTCATAGTGAAGTATATAGCTGATATAAAGATGAAAAAATTATTATTGTATTTCACTTATTAACAAAAGCTCCTACACCTTAAAGCCAACCAACTCCATTGCTATTTGTTAAAGTGTGTTCCTCACAGGCATACACAAATGTTTACAGCAAGACAGAATCCCATATAAACAAATCATTTAAGAAGGAATATGCACCACCATTGACCAGTGGAAGTAAACTTCCCAGGGATAATGACAGAATAAGAGGCTAAGAGTTTAATCAATCTGTGGTAGAATTAGAGCTCAAAATGAGCAAACAATACTATGTTTTCTTAAACAGAGGATATAAAGTACAATCAAAGAATCAAGAAAATTGCGACACATACCTAGTGCCGACCGCATCAATTTCATCAATAAACACAACTGATGGTTTGTTTACCTGCAATGAGAAAACATGATATTCTTGTTAATTGACTTCATAACAACATATGCCAAGCATTTATACATTAGAGAGCATTGATATTGTAAACCACCTACGTAGTCCTAAGAAAAACTATTAACTTCAACATTATTGAATGTTCTGTCCAATTCTCTTGAACCAAATAAAGGTCACGTATATTCATACCAAAGAAGAATTTGTTTGTTGCAGCATAAAACTAATAGCCTCGTGCCTTAATTAAGTGAAAACAGATAATCATGGATGCATGGTTATAATAACTATGCAGGACCAATGAAACCTCACAGGCATGTATGCAAAAGACGCAGATGTATACAGATATCCCAAATTATACAGTAACAAACAACTACCACAGAATAATATAATGCCCATTCAGTATATGAGTTTCAAGAATGACCTTTCCTTAGTCAACCACATACATGATTATCAAACACTCGTTATTCATGAATGATAATATAATCAATCCAAATAGTAACCTGAGCTCTTTTAAATAGATCCCTGATGCGAGCAGAACCGACACCAACCAAAACTTCCACAAATTCAGATCCAGCCATTTGGTAAAATGGAACTTCTGCTTCACCAGCTATGGCCTTGGCAACAAGGGTCTGCAAGAGCACGATATAACTTTAAAGACTTGTCAAAAAATCACACCCACACAACATGATGCTGAATCAATCACTGCATAATAAAGTATATAACAGACCTTGCCACAACCAGGTGGGCCCTCCAAAAGAACCCCATGTGGAGCTTTTACTCCCGTTTTATCAAATAATTCTGGATTCTTTAAGTATCTCACCAACTAATCAGCATAACAAGAACTACAATGTTAATAATATTCAATAAAATACATTAGAGGCTAAAATGATACCTAAAAGATTTCCCCATTCAATGAAATCAAGATGAAATTTTAGAATGAAAAAAATGATACACTCACGGTCCAATAATTTATCAATGCAAGAATAGCGAAAAGAGTGTACGCGCATGTGTGTGCACACTCAAGTGGCAGAACTAAAGCAGATGGGTGAAAACATGGACAAGAGGATAGACCAAAGAAGAAAAAAGACTAGTAATCTATCTTTCCTAGAAAAAAAAATGGAAGTAACCCCTTGACAACATATAATATAAGTATATACTTCAAACTCATAAATGTCCAAGACAAGACAAGAAAATGAAATGATCAGAATAAGTAGTATGCTATCAAACATCAAAAATTTCCAAACTTCCAGTTCGCTATCGATAGTTCAAGGGCGAGATAGTTCACTGGTTTGTATGTGAAGTAGCTGCCAATAATAAATTCTTCCTTTCCCAAGTCTCCTTCAGAAAGGATTTAAAATGTCTTATTTGCTCAGAAATAAAATGAGAAATGCAAGGTCGATCACAGAAAGAAAACCATTCTGTGTAAAAATCTATATAGGACAACCCGTGGTGGAAAAAAGAGAGCAAATATATATATACACAATTCAACAACAATTACAATTCTTTGCGCAAGTGAGATTCATTATGTGGGAGAGACGGGAAAAATACCTCTTGAAGTTCATCTACTGCTTCGTCAATTCCTGCCACATCACAAAACTTAACTCCTGTTGAACCCTGAAGATATGGAAGTACAAAAAGAGATGCTAAGAATTTCATACACAATGTACCAGAATTATATACAGAAGAACAGTATCTAGTAGAAACTAACATCTACACGAGCTTCTGCTTTAGATTGTGAAAATTGAATCCCCATCCATATGTCCTGCAAATTTATAACACAAGTGAAACCCCTAGCCGATCAAATTCATGACAAAAGATCAGCCAATTTATTAATGAATGGAAATTAATAATACAAAAATAGCAAACCAAAGCAAACCTTACCCACTTCCTGAAGTTCTTGGGTCTTCTTGAAAGTGTAAATCGGAGAACAAGGCCCATAAACAGAAGGACAAATAATATTGGTTTTAAAACATCTGTGCTGGCAGCCAAAAGACCCAATCCAGAAAATTCATACAACGTCATGAAAATCCGTCCATCAGCGAAAATATCAGTAAGATATCCCCATACATTTCCAAAAATACTCAAAGCAAGACCAAGAGAAGTCTTAAAAAATGCTCTAGCTATAGGCCACGCAACATAAACAGTAGTTGCAAATACAAAACTAGTAACAGCAAATACTGCAGAAGCCAGGAATCCTCCAACAACAACTGCAGCAGCACCCATAATGGCTGTCACCATTCCAAGCTCTACAATGATTCTGCTAGATATGGAAGATGCCACTGGATTAGGATCCTCTGGTAATTTAGCAACCCAAGACTGCATCACATGATTTAAGTTGGTAAGAATGTGATGTTAGGAAATATATGTTCAAAAGAAATTTTCCAACTCTTACCAGTAAGTTACAACATGTTAATCATTTATACAATTTGTCTGAGATGCAAACATAGTGTACAGAAAACTCCAAAGAACATAGGCGTCTTACCCTTAAATCTACAAGATACTGAAGTAACAGTAACTATGTGAAAGAAAATTCCACTTCTCAAGAATATTGCATGTATTTTTAAGATGGAATCTGAGTAAGATATGTTAACTGATGTTTAAATTTAAGAGTTCCCTAATATAATATTCCCAATTCAACAACATTAGCAAACTCAAGCATTTCTTATATATAGTCTCAGTAATACCAAATTTTTCTTCTTTCTCCAATTACTCTCTACTTGCAGCAACTGAACAGCTGACAGCTTTAGTAATAAATTACTGATAAAACCCAATGGAGTTAAAGATTGATCACCCTAGTGTGCTTCTCTATTTCATGTAGAGGACCAGAATACTCCTCCATGAGTGTTTCAACCTCATTTGTATTCAGCCTCATTACCCTGCAGGATGGCTCTGCAACATCAATAAAAATGCAAAAGCAGAACATCATAGAACACAGCTACAGAAGTAATATGATAAATTGGCAGGTAATATTTTACCATTTGGTTCTCTGCAACTTCTTGTTACCCGGTATTTCTTCCATATTCACAATGAAATCCCTCTTTAGATTACCACCAAAAGTCTCTTTCGAAGTTACCAACTTAACCTTATCCTTCTGCAGAGCCTTCCTGAAATCCTCAAAGCTGATCAATGGTAACTCATCTACATTCTTATCAAACACCTCTTCCTCTGACAATTTTTCCCCAAAGACCTGCCCGGGCACATAAAGCTTCCCTTTATACTCTCTCAATAGATCTTTCAGATACACAGAGTCACTCTTACTCTCACCATGACCCTCACTGCTCTCCTGCGAAAGATTCAACTTTTTTGATAAAAACTCAAGAGCGCCCGCGTCCCGGTTCACTCTCAATTTCTCTTTCTCTTTCAGTGTGTACAGTTTGCCCCCAATCATGAACTTGGTCTCGACCTGGCTAGGATTTTCCTTTAAAACTCTGGTCACAAAATCTTCTCCGGCGGGTTCAGGAGTAGCAGCTGGCTGTGAGGCATTGTTCGAATGCGATTTGCACTGGACCGTAAACAATTTGGGGGGGCAAAAATGTGCTCTTCGTGGAAAATTTCTGCTGAAACATACATGTTTGGAGTGTTTCCGGAATAGGAGTGAGGTGGGGTGTGGAATTCTGCTATTGGCCCAGGGTTTGGGAAGATAAACCCTAGGAGATGGGAGTGTGTTAATGGTGCTCATAGTGTGATGAAATTTGAAGAACAGGGTTTTAGCCTTTAGGAAACTAGGGTTGTTGCTGGATCATTGTTGCAAGACTGTGACATTTTATCTTCAACCATAAGCTTTCCAAATTAGGGTTTTGTGATGGATTTGAAATGAGAATTTGGAGATAGAGAATCAACCTAACCCACAGCAAAATTGAATCAGGGGAAGACAAATTAACGGATAATTTATTCTTTTTCTGCTAAGCGTCGTTCAAAACGAAGGGTAGTGACCGACCTGTCGTTTCCCATTTCTTTTGTTAAGCTAATAATAACTCCACACTGTTAAACTAAACTACCATGGAATGAGCTTAAAATACACTAAAACATGCCTTCTGATTACATTGACTCACTTGATATAAAACAACTCGTATACAATATTGTAAATAATTACTATATGTTATCCATTTATTTAAAATAATTATTCTATTTCTCTTCAATTTTTATATTTTATCCGTATTGAACTCTAGAATCTGACCTGCTATTAAGGTGGGTATTTTCGTCACCAGAGTAGAATCAGCAGCTCAAATTAAAGCCATGAAACAAGTAGTCAGCAAATCAAATGAATATATTCTACTTCTTGCTCTTGTTTTTTGGTCGGTGAAGATTAAACCCTACCTAAAGCTATTTGAATTTGTAATCAACGCAACTCAAACATTGAAGGCCCACTACATGAAAGATTACGTCACATTACTGCATGTTTCTTTATAAAAATGTTCCCTTTGGGCTTTGTGTGAGTCTCAAGAAATCACACTGCCATAAATAACACCATTTAAGGTCAATGCTCCTTCCTTCCAATGGATTTTTAAAATGCCTCCAAGACTCCAACTACATTCTTCAGATTCTATTCAATCCTAAAACTACAAATTTTACAATCAGCAACTTCTGTCCACAAAATATACAGGCGTCAGCTATGTTGAAGGAATATATTTTTCTCCTAGTCACCGAGTTTAGAGCTAAACATTTCTTTAGCTTCTCACTTCGCGCGCAATGCATGCACCAACGATGCTATGGGGAATGCTGTGATTTCATACCAAAAAAATTACTATAAGTGAATAGAGAAATGGAGAATCAACCCCATAGTTTTGAGGATTATCACTTCTGCTGGGCTGATGCCTCAACGTATTGCTCTGCTAGTTTCTTTACCCTCTCACCCTCCTTGATGAGGAAATGAGCATTCTTTGCTTTGGAGTGATGTTTCATGACCTTATCTGTGGTTTTGGAAACAGCCCACCTATACTGTTCAGCTGTTATCACACCGCTCTTGCAGAGTGGCCTAATGTGCTCTTTGATGTAGGCTTCCACCTGTAGATGAGTGGATCAATTGGTCAACTAAGCCGTTCAAAGGGTACTAAACGGGAAGAAAAAAAAAGTGTTAAATGGACTACAAGTCTAATGGAAATAACATATATATGATGACAACAAATGAGTCGTGGATACCTTCTTAGATATAGAATTGCTATCATCAGACTGGTTGTTCGTGCCGATGTTTGACTTCTTCTCCTTCCCTTGGACGTTTCCACCAGATTGAGAATTGTTGCGTGAATTTTCTCCACAAGAGTTAAGACCAATAGTGGACAGTACATTCTTTGTATCAATCTCACTATCCAATTCATATGCATTCTCTGCTTGTTTTGACTCTGTTGATGCTTCTTCAGGAATTACTTTTATCATTGGCTCTTTGTCTGGGCCATACAATTCTTCACACTCTGCTATAGATAGCTCTTCGCCTTCTTCGGCAAGTGAAGTTTCTAGAGGAGCACATGTTTTGTTACTCCCATTTTCCATTGTCGAGCTTTTGATGTCTTCTTCAGTTCGACACTCAAGCAAGCAGGAAGAGTCCTTAGGTACTTCCGGAGTCTCTAACTTCTCACAATCTTTGGAATCTACAGACTCATTTAGTTTTTCAGAGTCAAGAGTGGAGAAAATCACTTTCAATTTTGGCACAACTTCACCTGGTTGTGGTTTGGATACTCCAATTGCACTGGATCCAATGTAATCTTCATCTTCTAAACTATACTCAAAATCACCATATATATCCAGTTCAGGATGTGAATCCATTTCAAAGACATTATCAGGCCCTTCCTCTGTGTTCTTCATTGAGAGGTCTTCTTCTTCCTTGGCCACTTCTGTTTGGTGAAGTGGGCTATTAGGAGGAGAATCAAACAAAAGGCCTGCAGCTTGCAATGCTTCTGCAACCATAGGATCAGTTGAAAGTTCATCAACTTCTTGTTCTGGTCCATTGTTAGCAACACCTGATGAGGTTGATGGATCTGGTTCTGTTACTCTATTGGACTTGGTGTTATCTGACCGATGAAGTAACTCCTGTGAACATAGATTCATGTATACTAGCTTGCTATTTGACCTATCAGCAACCTCCTTTTCAATGTTAATGGCATCTGCAACCGCCAACTCTGTATCTGCAGTTCTACGGATGATTGGCAGATTTGCTTTCTTCAAGAAGAATTCTGTCAAGCGGTAAAGCTGCGTCTGTAAAGCATAACTTAGCAATTAGTATAGAAACCATAGCAAACAACCATTATAGTAAGACAGCTGTGACAGAGATTGAGTAACCCCAGATGGTGACGAGAGTAACTCATCTTATATGCCAAATGAGAGACTCGTCTTCAAACATACCAAAGAAACAAAATGATAACACAAAGAAGCTGTATAATGACAGTAGCCATGGATGATCATCTTAGCAACCACAATACATTATGATTGAAGTGGTGGTGGTTCTAACTTCCACCAACAATGGAACGAAATCTCCCTCCAAAGGTTTCAAATATGAGCAAATGTTGCTCCAAAATTCCAATTTCCAATGTGAGATTTACATATATGTATTTGAGTGACTCCTTTTTTTTGGCCTAATAGTATTCCCATAATTATCGTAACCCATGATACTATCCATTTAGTATAGTGCAAATACACGCCCTAATTGAGAATAGTGGAGACACAAGGCAATGCATACCTGCCTGACTGATATGGGAATTTTATTATGGCGACTGGGAGCCAATTCAGGTCTCATGTCTGCTGGAAGTTGAGCCTGCACAAAAAAGAAGAAGAATGGATAAATATCGGCAATGAAAAACAAAATCTGTAGAAAAACTAGTGTTGAGAAAACCATAATATTACTTACTAATAAGGGATAATTCCCTTTAAGTTTAGCATTGTCTTCTTGCTTCTCATTTGAACCATTCTTGCCTGCTGCAGAATTTTTTCTTGCAAGAACCTCTAGTGCCCATTTTCTTTTATCAATCTTTTTATCTTTAGGTTTATCACTGACTTCCTTCTGTACCTTATCTTTTAAACTACCTAAAGGAGAATTAGGCGGCCCTTCTGGGCGTCTCTTTGGATGTAATTTACTTCCAGTAGTATCACCCTCAGAACTTGGAACATTACCCTTGCTTCCTCTATCATCAGACAAAGGAACACTGACCTTCAATGAAAGACTAGGCGTTTCTGTAATTTCTGCAATACGGTTACAAAGTAATGGCCTGGAACCTTTTTTCCCTGGGATGAATTCTGTATTTTCTTCAGACCCAGCACCTTTAAGCACTGAGAGAGGCTTGATATCATCCTTCCGAGGGAAAACAGAAGTATCTGCTAAATACAATCTGGACAAAATTGGATTTGTCGTAGAGCATTCCGACCCCTGCTCCATCTCTGAGCTCTCTGAACTCTTTCTTAGAAGGTTCAGAACTGAATTCAATGTTTCAATCTTTTCAGGCTTCGTATATCTCATGCAGCGATGCTTCCAAAATTCAACTTCACAGTCCCGGTCCCATGCGCGTTTTCGTCTTCCACTGGAATTCGCATAAATTTTCTTTGTTAAATTCTCACGTACTTTCCCTTTCTGCAGTATTGACTTCTTCAACTTCATAGCAACAGGCGATAACTTTTTAACAGGTTCAGTTTTTGGTACTGTCACAGCAGCCCTAAACGCAGCAAGGAGCTCTGGGTCAAAAAGATTTTCTCCAATCTCTTTTGAGGATTTGTTGCGAACAGCATCTCTTATTTCCTTTCTGAGTTTTTGAACTACGACGAATGAATCCTTATCTTCCGGAGCTCTTTTCATGATCTTCTTTACTCTCAAGCCCGCTGCATTTTCTCTTTCCTTCAAGGATTTGTCGGCAAGATTCTGGCATGCAAGACCCTTGGAAAGTTTACGATCTGCCCCCTGAACTATACTCATTATATCTGCAACCTCCTCTTTTAAATCATGTTTAATCTTGTCAACTTTGAACACTACTCTATCACTGGTGCATTTCTGAGAACTATCTGAAACTGTTACATCGGCTTGGTCCGTAGTAGGAACTATTTGAACCTTCCTCTCACCTCGAATTTTCTTTACAGAAACATGATCCTCACTTTTAGCTTTGGTTCCTTCATAATGAGCACTCATATGAACATCATCACTAGCAGATATCAAAATGTCCAGAGGAAAGCCAGAAAGAAAAAATGGGTCAGCATTTTGATTTTGCATGCTTAAAGAACTTAGGTTATTAACAAACTTCAATTAAAAGAATGTGCCACAGGAAAGAGAAATGAAAATCAACATGTATACAGGGTATATAGCAACAGAAATGCACTTGAGAAAGCCACAGACTGTGAACAACCACAATGTTACAAAGACAAGGCTGCCAGGTCAGTGACGTTTGCCTATTGCAAACTTGTCAAAATATAGCTCCTGCTTGGACAAAGCTTTGTAATGGAGTTCTGAAACAGCTTTGCAGGATTGATTTTTGCAGTTTCATTGAATTATGGCATAATTCCTAAACAAAGATTTGGAATATAAAGTTGGAATAATTGGTGTTATGGGACGTAGAATATCCCTGAGCGAACAAACATTAGTCAAATAGTAAAAGTCAAGAAATTACAACATATCAGAAATTTAAGCAAGTGCGGAATTGTATCATGGGGATAGCAGTAACAAAAGGTGGAGCAACATATTTCATAACTTACAAACAACTTCCCGCAGTTGACTTAAGAAATTATTAATACATATGAAAGAAAATTAACCTGCTATCTGTCTGCTTTCTCTTCATACCAATCATATTGACAGCATCTTTGCACACATCAAATTCCATATTGTCATCTGAAAACATCTCAACAATGTTATAACAGATTAATTTGTGCTAAGGCATTAAACTCAAAATCAAGCCCATGTTACAATTAACTAGCAAGGAACCACACCTCTAACTGTTTTCAGACTACTTTCTACAATTTGCGTATCAATACCTTCTAAAGAACCATATATGAATAAATTTCTTTGGCCCAAGAACAGCCCAGGAAAAATGGGGAAATGCCTAAAAACAATCCCACACCTTTATCTTTCGGAGGATTTTGATTCTGCAGCATATCTTCATGCATTTGGTCGTTGGTTCCATCATTCAAGTTGTCAACTAGAAAAGTACAGAAAGATTAGAAGTCAAATATGTTAAGCATATTAAAACTTCAGCCGTCTGATACTGTAAACGAATGAAAAGGATACAAATATTAGACAGCAAATTACCAGATAGAAAAGAACCCACGGACAAACCAAGATGAAGACCTATACTGGATTCACTTTCACATGGTTCCTTTTTTATGCAGAGTTCATTAAACAACTTTCTTGGAGAAACCTCAATATTATCACAGCTAACTGATTCTTTCCTTGCTTCATCCGGACACCCTGTCTTCAAATTACCAAGCTCCAAGGAAGGAGGGGGTAAACTAAGGGATGTGTCACATGATAAGGATAGTTGTAGTTCCCTTGCCTCCAAGGTAGATTCAATGCCAGTTCCATCCTTCAATGGGATTTCTTCATTGTAACCATTGGCAACAGAACTTGACAATGTTTCAGTTTTGAGCTGTTTATCAACTTCGAGGTTTGAAAGGAAGTCCTCACTTGGTTCTTCAGTGAACTGATTGCCTCCAACCACTGAGACAACCACTGCCGTTTCTCCAGCATCAGCAACAGATACCGAAACCTTTCCAGAAAGAGCGGTCTGAAGCAGATGTTGATTGTTTACATTTTCCATACCATTCCGACAGTTTGAACTCTGCATCAAAACTATATCTGATTTTTCTGGCAATTTATCAGCCACACATCTACATTAGAACAAACAAAAAAATACTATTGTCAATAAACTGAGAAGAAGAAACCAATGATTCCAGAAAAGAGAGAAGTGTTCCTCCCCCACATCAAATATAACAAGCATCTTTGTGTTATGCATGACATGCTGAATTGGAAGCACGAAAGTTACATAACAGGATCCAAGCTTCAAGAGATCTTTAAATGGCAATACTAGATGGGCTCTCTTTACCTTGGACATAACCATGTACTCTCCGATGTGGACTCGGTATCAAACCCCACACAGAAAGCATGATACCTATCACCATGCAGATAAAGAAACAATTAGGAAACAACTATTTCAGGTATCAACTGACCAACATCATTCAATTAGCATATTTAGGTGGAAAAAATAAATAAGGGAAGAAAGCATATCACCCAAACAGCTATCTATTATGCATCCTGGCCACTAGACACCTCTTCTAGGTATGTGATTATGTTGGGTACAAAGGATTCCCTTGAACCTCCATATCTACAAGCATGACAAACTACTAACTTTGGATTGCAGGAACAGGAAATGTAAACAGACATTAAACATTCCTAATCTCAATACCTCATGGATGTTGAGGAACCACCGAAACCATACATGAGATTATGAGTGTCTAAGAGAAAGAAGCATAAGGAGTTTTGGTAAAGATATGCCAATAACGTGTATGGTCATTTATAAGGACTTTTTTTCAAAGTGCCTGGTACCCTAAGAAATATTTTGAGTATCAAAATCCATTTCTTGCTAGTTCATCTGCCTCATGGTGGCATTTCAACCAACCCAAACCAAAACACACACACTTAGAACGAACGACAATCATTTCTTCCATGGCACTTGATATGAGTATACAAATCATAACCTAGTTTTAACTATTCATGACACAGAAAATTCTCACTGACAACACGCAAAAAGAAAAGGAGAAAAAAAATGCAAATTCTGGAATTTCCTTGAGCAACAATTTTTGCCACTGACAAGTAATTGAGTTCTCCTAGAAACACATAATTATCACAATAATTTTGCAGAACTTACTTCATAAAATGTCGAATTCAAACCGATCACCATTAATTATCCAAGGAAATTATTAACTTGCTTTCAACCTTCTGCTAAACACTTCATATGTCAAATAAAAAGAAAAATTATTTGTTACCATATATCGCAAGAATCACAAGCAATTGATGTATCAAGATTGGAATCCTCCTCATTATTAGCTGGTCCATTTCGAATTTTGCAGCCATCTCCATCCAAGCAGATAACTGCCTGCAAAATGATAAGGCAAAAAAGCAACGACAAGTATTGGATTTTTATAAATATAGCTTTACAAAGAGTTAACAGAATGAAAATGCATATTAGAAAACTTGAGAACAGCATAGATTTCTGAAAAAGATTTTTCTCCAAGTCAAGTAATAAATTTTGTATAGACTAACACCTATTAGGATTATGGTGCACAAGCAACCCACATAAGCCTAGTATGATAAATCTAGATGGCAATATCAACAAAATGTTTAAAACGAAAACATGACACTTTCAAATAGCATGAAAATAATAAACATAGCATATTAACCTTAACAATCATTTACTTGCGACATGAATTAAGAATTAGCATATACAGTGGAGGTCTGAAAAGGTAGTAAAGTTGCAAATTTTATGGACCTAAAAAAGATCATGTAACTTAACTTAAAATCTTAAAAGATGCATGGGTGGAGAATAATTACATTTTCATCAATGTAGTATGATGGAAAGGAGAGAGTGTTATTCTTCCCTTCAATACACCAATCGTCATCTCTGCACACATAAAAACATAGATGTCAATATCAAACAACATATAGATGTACAAGGATGGGTCATGATTGAACCCAAACTCATAATTTTTATCCAAGTTGTGTATCTAAGAAAGAGCTTGATAAGGATTCAAGATAACAAATGATAAAAGTTAATTGGTCAAAATACCAATGAATAAGTACAACAACAATCACGGTGCAGTTGAACAAATAAGAAGTTGAAATTGGTGGTGTTATCAATAGAAGAATAGTTGTGACAGTAAGGCGTAAGCAATGCCCAAGAGCTTTAGCATACAAAATATAGAGGATGATACATAGGTAAAAGAAAAGTTACCTGGCAATCGAGTCCTCGTCAACTTTGTTGCTTCCAATAGTATCATATACCTACATAGTAATATGAAACTTTACATGTTTTAATTACCAATTTTCAGGTTTTCACAAAACAGCTATCACTTTAAATTAGAGCCTCGAAGAAAAATTAGGATCTCAAAAAGACTTCAGCATTAAGGTGACAAAAAAATATTTTCAAGGGCAGACAGGATAAAAATCAATGTTAATAATAGCAGCAGAGCTTTAGTTTGTAAATGTATACCAAATGCCAATAAAAAAATAAGACTGCCTAATAATCAACTATCACTCACTGGAACACATGTGATCATCTGAAACTCATTCTGGCAAAGGGGGCATAGGTTTGTGATGGTAGCCCAATTGTCAATGCATACAAAACAGAACCTGAAACTCACATAGAAATGAATGTCACCAATAAAGATTTATAAAAAATCTACAGAATTCTGGCATCAGCCTAAAAAAGATACACCTGTGGAAAATGCATACCAGTGTTGGCAGCAATCAAGTACCCCCCGGTCAATGATAATATCCATGCATATCCCACACCTTTCACCCTCAAAAGCAGAACCATCATCCATCTAAAATTAGAAGGATGAGTAAATAAGATAAAGACAGATATCATCAACTGAAACCCTTAATCCCTGTGTAATAGGATATCTGAAAAAAATTCTAATTACTATATCGAAAATATGTCATATCATGACAGTTCCAAGGGGGAAATGAAGAAAATGCTACAAAATGGTTTTCTTTCATAGGCATTGCTTGAATTAAGCACTTCTGTTTTGAAAAGAGGAAGTATTTGGATGTTGAAATGACAGAGTAGAAATAAAGTTGGAGGAATAAAGTCAGTTCATGTTCTTAAGTGAACAATTAATAATGAGCACGCATACATACAACATGGGTTCCCTGGAGTTCAGGGAGGCTACCACTTATAATGACTTTTCTTGCTCTTAGAAACCCCGTAGACAAATGCAGTTTGCACTTTTGATCACGCATTCCAAAGGCAGCAAAACTAGAAAAATGCAATTCTCAATTCCCACAAGGAATTGCTAAGGAAACAAAACCTGAGTGAGCTCTCACACTCGGGAGCTAATAAACAAATATCCTACAGAGAATGGGCCGAAGTGGCCATTCAGTCGATAGAACCATCCAACGGATCAAAACAAATTTACTCAATGAAAATTAATGAAATTTACAAGAAACTGTTGATTTCTCTTGGATTAAAAAAAAATGAAAACAAAAACATCAACAGCTGAAACTTACATAACCATCATTAACTTCAAAAGTGTCTTCCTCTGGTACGCCACTCGTAACCAAATCCACCTCCATTGCCCCCGTTCAATGAACTAGCCTCAAGATCAAAATCAGTACAAGAACAAAAAATATATAAAATTAATAATGAAAATATAAAATTCCTACATAATTGAATTACATTTTCAGCTCCGAATATGAGAAACTGATTCCAATTTGGAAATATATAAATTGAAGATGGAAAACGAAGTCATAAAATTTTATAAATAAAAGCTTAAACATGGAAATAAAAAGGAGAGAGAGGAGGAATTACCTGGAATCAAGTGTGAGAAACCACCATTAATTTGTGTTGATCTTCAAGGAGTGACGCTTAAGAAGAAGAAGAAGAAGAAGGGGGGTATATTGGCAATCGCGCTTGGGTTTACAATTTGCAGGTGAAAACGTTATACGATGTATGTTGCTGTTTTGGGCTACCGAGACGGGCCTTTTTGTTTTGGGCTACACTCTTCACACCTTAGCAGGCTCAAAACGACAGGTCGTCTTCTACTGCAATCTTTTTTGTCTCTCTCTCTTTTTTTTTTTTTTTTTAAAGGTGAATCAATACTTTACTAATGAATAATTAGTTCAATACAACGAAAATATAGCAAAAACGAAACTAAACCAAGCCAGAGTAAGAACATAAACCAAACTACCAAATAAAACAAAGAAAGAGACTGCACCCCAGACCAAAAAAGCCAAACCATATAAGGTAAAATCACGTGCTCGTGCCCAAAAGAGGAAAGCACTTCCAAATAAACCAAATCAGGGACACTGGAAAATACCTCCCCCCAATTTTCCGGTAGCCCGACCACTCCCTAGCCGAACCAAACAAATATAAGGTAAAATCACGTGCTAGTGCCCAAAAGAGGAAAGAGAATAAACCAAATCAGGGGCACTGGAAAATACCTCCCCCTAATTTTTCGGGAGCCCGACCACTCCCTAGCCGAACCAAACAAACC
>JAYMTG010000133.1:0-17851 GCA_036897565.1 Pelargonium exstipulatum | reverse complement strand
CTGCTGTACTCTTATGGGCCTGCTTCTTCTTCTTGTTCTTGCTCTCTAGTGGATTTGAACCTACTTCCGGATTCTTTGTATATAGGATAAAAGTAAGGCTTTCAAGAGGGCGATGGTTCGAAAGAAAGCAAGTTTAGCTATCAATAAGAGGCTGTTGGAGCAAGGCAAGGATTGGGGGTATAAAACTGGATAAGAAGGGATATTATGTGAGCAACGTAGTGTTAGTAAACTATAGATTTTACTAAATTTCATATATATTTAGATGTTGATTGAGTTATGAGTAACAGGAATTATTACTCTTCTTCCCCTAAGGTAAATCTGACTTTTGCAGGTTATAAAAAAAACTGAAATAGAGAGTACTTGTATAGTATAGTTAAGTAGCAGGACCGCTACAAGGTAAATAGCTTTGAAATATGTTAGAGATGAAGCAATTCGTAGATCAAAAATTTCTCATTTATGCTTTTTAGAGTATGTCTGACTGAATGATGATATAAGTTCCAATCTACACATTTTAGTATTTAAAGGGTTCTTATACACTGTGACTTTAGATAAAGAGACTTTTCTCTACTCTGTTTCAGGAGCCTTTTCAAACGGAAATCTTTTAGCAAATCGACGAGGGTGAAGAGGTGATAATTACTCCATGGGTACCCTTTTTTCTTTTTCAGGTCTTATTAAGCTTCTTTTTTACGAGAGGAATTTCAGTACTGTTTCTTGCAACTTAAACGAATGTAACTATTATCGCGGCCCTTGTCCTTCATGTAAGTCAGGGCTTGGGGCGCAGTAATTTTTTAATGTATAGCTTTTATTCATAATTTTTATGTAACTTATAAGGACTACCTATTCAAATATTTAAGGAATCTCTAACTCATTTAATGAGCATAAGGTTCTGCCCTAATAAAAACCTTAAACAAAAGGGCTTCCTTTGTTAACTAACTAGGGCCTTGCATAGAAATTGCGGATTGATAACTTGGTTTTATTAGCAAAAATCTTGAGGTTTAGCATCATATAAAAGTAAGGGTAGGACTGAACTCTTCGTACCTCAAATCTAAGAGCTCCTATTAGTTGAAATTTAAGTATCTCTGTACAGTTTTCTAGTATTACTCTAAACCCATCGCCCTCGTAAAGGATTAAAGCAAGCATGAATGCCTATAAATAACATGATAATTATAAGATTTTACTCTTAACAAGGAAGATCTAACAAGTGTTCCCGAGTTTTCCATATCGAATATGTATGCGTTGCATTATTAATATGCAGTACCCACTAGCATCTTTAGAATTACGTCTTCAAGAAATATTCTTTATTATTGGTCCATGCAAAAAAGAGTTTAAGGCAATAGTTACTCTCATATCATAGTGTTATTTTTAAACCCCCCGTTAGGAACTGCACTCTCCTACTCGTAAGCATAATTTTAATTATCTGATAAGACTCTTCAGTGCTAATAGTCGAAACCTATGGGTAGACGGGCTTTTTGTAATGTTAAAAAAAAAATTACACTGGGTTTTACACTTGGAACTCATAGGGATCCGTTAAAGGATCAAAAGAAGCGACTATTTAGAAGCCGTTACTAATTAAGGATCACGTACTTGCTCTAAGAAAAAGACTGAGTAAAGGCTATATTGCAGCACAATTTAACTAGAACAGGCTTAATCATACACACCTTAATAAAGAAAACAAAAGGAAACTCAAGTTTTTAGCAGCTACGTCTCTGAGCGCTTATTTCAAGTGGTAAAGCACCGGCTCGCAGAATCAACATGTATGGGTTCGACTCCTGTTTCCTCTGGTATCTTTCTTTTGCTGTTAATAGTGCTCGACTCGGATTCCTGCCCGACCTAAATACGCATGAAACCTTTAGGATTCTAAAAAATAGTATCTACTAACCCCTTACCCTGACAACGACGTGCCTGAATCGTTATTTATTAAAGAGTAAGTGCATTCATTTAATTGAACTCACAAAAACTGGAGCCTTTTTCAATTTATAATACCTAGTGTCATCAACAAACATAAGGGCAGAAATTCTTTTTTGACATACCGTTCTTGCTAGTCTAAAATCTGCACTTAAGTAAGTGATTTTCTTCCTAAGCTGAGTTGACTATTGAAAAAGGGAGCCTAAACAGGACCCATCCATGCATAAATTAGCTTTCCAAGAGCCTCTTTTCGGCCGTATTCTGCAAGAGTAGGAATGTTGACTTTGTTGAATTTGAGTTATATGTGTAATTCCTTATCTATCTTATAAATACAGAACTCGTTATAGTATAGATTGCAAAAATGTTCCACCTTGCTCTACCTGAAGAACAACGAGAGTTCAAGGCTGTTTCTTGTTTAAGGGTTTAAGTATAGGAATTAGATAAGAGGGCTTCTTTATATCACTATCTCTTGTACTTAATTAATACTTATACTCTATTAGTATCCTTTGTTTATTTTACTAAATAAACCAGAGGGTTTGAACTTATCGACGTTCGGCTACTAAGCCTCGTACTTAGGAACTTACTATGGACCCCTTCTCATTTTGAGAAATGAATTGTATTCATTTTGTAAGCTAGATATTGGGCGTCAGACTTGCTCTAATCTCTAATCCTTTTCTAAATCTTCAAACTCATAGAACGACCTAATTATTCTTTTTCCTTAAACTCTAGAAGGGAACTCGTGGACTCTAAAGAGGGCCCTCTATTCTAATATATGTTAAACCTGTTTAAGTCGTGAGTCAATCTCTGGTCAAACTAAGAATCGCCCTTTGTCCAACGCGGGTTTCTAAAAGATTGTATATTCAATTTCAAAGTAAACAGCTTCCTCAGGACCACACTAAGCCCATTACCCTTTAGATGGTTTTATGAGCCCTATGCCTATGATATAGTTTATAAAAAAAGGGGGGATTTTAAATGACACAGGATCTTGGAAGAGGGAGGCTCCCCCTATTTATAGGTACCCCCTTTTAACTAACTAAGAACTAAGAATACAATCTCCGGTATAGCACTAGTAAAAGTAGCAACCTGTACAAGGTTAAATACGGGTCTTAGATAGTAGAAATAGGAGGGCTTGATTTAAGAATACGAGACTTACATATTTTGCATTCCTGAAACCACGAATTGGATGTCTGATTAGCTGATTTGTATTCTATGGAGGATCATTGCCTTCTGTACCTTAAGGATTTGCTTTGTTTGACCGGCTGCTAGTTTCTGGTGTCTCTGGTTTTTCCATTCTTTTGCTTGTTTAACCCAACTCAGGCCTTTTAGTTTCGGTTATTCTGGATTTGTGTTGGTTCTTTTCAAAGGAACTTCCATCTACTAAGGAAAAGCTACCCCGAGATTCAGACAAGAAAAGCAGGCTTTCATTCTGTTTATTTACTAAAAATGAGTTCTTTTAACTCCCCCCCCAAAAAATAGCGGTGGGGAACCCTGTAAACAAATGAGTAACCCTTACTTTAACAGTTACATACCTGCTTTACTAATAAACTCTTCAGGAAAAGGATACTCTTAGATATTGTACACTTTAATAAAAAGCTTCCCAAATAGGAAATTTCCTACAATTCTTACTACGACTATGATTGGAGACTCCTTTTTAGGCCTTTCCTCCGAGATAGGCCCTTCTTTTGAGCTTTACCTTTCTTAACAGCTATATCCTTTTTTCGTGATACCTTGTTTGTTATTCATACCTATACCTGCAGCTTTCTTCTGAACTAAAATCTTCGTACTCTTCAATTTGAATACCAAAAACATAGGCAACTCTTGTTATTCACTCAACCAAACTAAAACCTGTAACTTTATTACTCATTGATATAAGTGATCCCTGTAAAATTTTACATTTTAGAGCTGGA
Organism: Pelargonium exstipulatum; assembly: GCA_036897565.1. Lineage (NCBI taxonomy): Eukaryota > Viridiplantae > Streptophyta > Magnoliopsida > Geraniales > Geraniaceae > Pelargonium > Pelargonium exstipulatum. Next base: position 14,039 of record JAYMTG010000133.1, on the reverse strand, counting down.
ATACTCAAAGTGAAGGACTAACCAAAAAGAGGAATCGATAGCTATCTTTGAGTACCCTAAATCAATGCAGGACCCTCATTTCAAGAAAGAAAAATGCCTTAGGAATACTTTCATTTAATAAAGAGATTTTACGTACCAGATTTAGTGAGACTCTAACTTAAACGTTACAAGACTCTGAAATTCTTAGCATGTTCAATTGGTTTTTAGATTTCCTAACAAAGGCAAGAGGGACCGTTTGATTCCAGAAGCTTCTGGCCTTTCTTGTTCCTTTGTTTCTTAGGAGTCTAAATATAACTAAAGGTAAGGTAATTTATTTCCGGTAGTTAACAAGAGTCAAGTTTCAATTATGAAGAGTATGAAAGCAGGGAATACAATAGTAAGAATAGCTCTAGGTATAGACTACAATAATACAGGGCGAGGGGCTCATAAGAAAGCTATTAAGATACCTAGTAGAAGTCTCGCTAAGATACAGAGTCTAGCTTTTAAGAGGATAGTGTGATAGAGAGTTAGGCTACAAGGACTCGGGGGAGGTATGGAAGGTATTAAGAAGCAAGGGAATGAAAAAGTCAATAATTTCCTGCTATGAAACTCGGGTATACTACTCAATGATCTATCCCTTCTTCGTCTATTAGATTGAAAACTTTGTGTTGGAATCCGCTCAAAGAGTTGGGGTTGGGGAATTTTGATAACAGATAAAGTTTGACTGGCTTTGGAATATCTTAAATAAGGCATTCTATTTTTGTTGGATAAACAGCGAATACAAATGGTAGAAAATCTTCTATTTCAGGGATCCCTTGTTTACCGCTAAAAGAAATTGAGACTAAGTTCATACTGTTTTTTGAATGGATTACGGTACTTGGAACCTACAGCATTCGCGCAGCTGAGTCACTGGTATGTATAGTCGATACAAAAAGTCTACCATGTACGTAAATCCGGGGAATCCTTTTAGAGGAACTTATACTACTTATAGCCACCGAGAATTAGATTACTATCGCGTTAAGCACATAAAGGTACAGTTAAAGTCAAGGAATAAGGGAACCCTTATATAAGTGATTCTCTAAAGGCAAGATTGATCTTGCTAGTTAAAAGATTAAAGAATAAAAGAGGCCAGGCTTTAGCTTGATTCCGACGAAACTGAGGAGGAAGAGTGCTTGTCTTGTCCAAAAATGAGGGAGTGCTTGCTTGTGCTTTCAAGTTTCAGTTATGAATACCCGCTTTTGCTTATGACATTAGGGTTTTCAGAATCTAAAATATATAATATGAAGTTTCTTAGTACTTAGTAAGATAGAAGTAATAAACTTAAGTATAAGGTAGCACTTCATTCTCTTCGTCAGGTATTTTCCTATAATCTAGGAAACTTGAACCAAGTGTTAATCTACTAGAAAGAACTCTAATACAAGGACCCCTTTATAAATTCACATTTACTGTTCACTATAAAACATAAACGAAAACCCCCACGTAATTAGCAAGACTCTAGGATTTCTCTTTACCAAATCGTTCAGGACCAAGAGCCCTAGGAAATCCTACCTATGGAGCCCGTTAAGAAGCATCCCGACATAGAAAAAATAGTAAGGGTTAAGAGGTTATCTAAGAAAACTACACCAAATACAAATAGGAGAATCCTTCAAAGGAAGCTCTGAGCAGAAAAGTGGATTCATATAATATAGCTTGCTCAATAAAAAAAAGGAATATGAAATTGACTACTTTAGAAATCCTATAGTTTAACAAAGGAATATCAATCTAGGTTAAGTAATGAAAACTTTTGTATTAGCTAGCACTAGCATCTAAGTTTACTTACAAAATTCTGAAAAGTTTGAGTGGGTAGTGTACTCACTTCTGTAACTCAATGCTGCAAAGGCAAAGGGGGCTCGATGACTCTAATAAGACCTAAAAAGAGATTCTTTCTATTCCTTATTTATCCTCTTACTAAAAGAGAAGCAGATATGGATTCATTTTATATACTTTTGCCTTAAATAAACTTGATTTAGGATAGCTTTCATCCAGGCAAGAACCTAATTATGATAGATATACATGATCCAGGATCCTGTCTAGCCACTAAAATGCGATTCCGTGATTGAATTCTCGAAAAGAATTCTGAATTCATTTAGGGCTCCTGATAACTTTGATATATTCTACTTTTCCTTACTGGTCAAGCGGGGGATTCAAAAACTTTCGGTGCTCAATTTCATTTGCCAAATATCATATTCAAAAGGGAGATACTTGTCGGGTTAAACCAGATGAAGTCAAGTGTGAAACAAATTAGGAAGTCAAATCGTACGGCGTCATGTCAGATATTAGTCGTTTACATTTGGTAGATTCAAGGCTTGTTGGAAAGAGCAGTCATAGGTTCAAATCTTGCCGAGGAATATGGTAACAAATAAAGTTCCTGGTGTCTTCTATTTGTATTTCCACGAGAATCCTTTTTATTTCGAGTACCCGTTAGTTATTTGCTTTACGTAAGTTTAGTCGCCAGAGTTTTCTAAGTTTATACTTCGGTTGTAGACCCAGCATCGAGCCTGACCGCACAGAAAAAAGGAGACCCTTTCTTCAATTTTACTTCGTTTTTGTTAAACCACCAATACCAATTAAGCCTATCTAGACTCAAGGAGCGGACTCTTTGAGTAATCTTCAGCTTCACAATCTTCTTGTAAGCAGTTATTAATCTTAAAGGGATACAATGGCCCAGCCCAGGGCTTTTACAAGGCTACTCGATTAGAATTGGGTAACTCTATATTATACCGAAAGCTGCTTTTTAGAACTTCTGACAAGGGAATTTGGACTTTACAAAAGAGGGTTTTATACATACAATAGGGTAGGTGTTTAGTCCAGACTATTATATATATAATACCAAAATACAAGAAAAACTAAGCAAGTAACTTGCTTTTATAGATCCTTCTGTACACTTAGTAAAAAGGGATCTAAAACTGGAATATTGAGAAACAGCGCCGCCGTAGGTATTTTTTTAAGGACTTAGTTCTTCTTAAAGGGAGTTCGAACCCGCTTGTTGTATTTAAACTATATTAGTAGTGTAGGCTTTCCCCCTAGGAAATAGAGAATATAAGGGGGTCCCTTATAACAGGCGCACTTAGGCCTCTTAAAAAAGGAAAAGAACTAGGATCCCGGATAATTATAAAAGCACCCCAACTTCCTAAAGATGAAAGGTAAATCCTATTGCCTTTTTTCCCTAGCTGCCCGAAGGCTACTAGAGCTCTATGTTCACTTTTTCTTTTTGTATTTCTCCTGATGGTTTGAACTCATTTTTCTCTAATAAGGAATGCTCAACTTAGATTGTATTTTTTCAAAAGCATTTCAACTGAACTGATAGAAAAATGAAAAACCTGGCCTGCCTTGGAGTTGCATAGATCTGAATTCTTAGTTGTTGTTTATAGCGTGGAAGTTCTCTTTTTGATTCTAGGGTTGAAATTCATTCCTTTGTCGGTACTGTTTAATAAAAATGAATAATATTTACAGAATTTATTATATATATGGCAACTACTCTCCTATTTAGTGAAAATTGAAGGTTTGTTTAAACTAATTCTTAAAAGGAAGCTTTCCTGTTGTATATTTAAGGTTTAGGAGCTGTTATTAGTGGATCTCTATGGTTTTTAGTTCCCCTAAATTCGAATTAAATTCAGATGAGATTCCTTCACAAATCTTGTACTTTAGATGGCTAACTTTTTACTTCATTTGTCCGAGCAACATAAAAGCGGCTTGGATGAGGGTTACTCACTGGCAAACCTATTTATACTGTATCGGGAGTAGTTAGTTGACATTTTTTTATAATATAAGTACTGTCTATACGAGAGTGCTCTTAGCTGTTAATAAGGCAAACAAAAGGACCCACCCTTGGTTGTGAAGAAACAGAGAATTGCAGTTCAAGAAGTTATAGGATTCAAACCTGAGTTGAGTATTTTAGTATAAAAGAATCAAACTGAGTAGTATTTATTTAGTATGGACCTTTTTAGTTTAGGTATCTTAGAAGGAAAAGCCACCCCTTTTTGTACTAAGTAGCATCTATATAAGGCTGGTAAGTACTCAGCAATAAAGAAGAAGTTCATAAAATGGAAATAATACAGGAGATATCGAACGTACAGATAGAATACAAATTATTAATTCTTTAGTCAGCTCTACCTTAGGTCCTTGATAGCTAGTTAAGCTTACTTTCTTATCTACAGGTTATAGCGCTTTTGTAGTGTAGTAGTATTCTCCTATAATAAAAAAGGGCTTGCGCGCACAAAATTGAATTTTTTGGAGTTCTTTCTGGATTCGCGGGGTCTTTATCATAAGCAAAAGCATAAGAATAAAACCCACCTCTAGCAAACTAAACTGACTTCTTTACAGAAAAGACAAGACTTTTTAGCTTAAGTTTATACTTTAACACTTTTTATTTAATTGAATACCATAAATCTTTCAAGATAAGAGGATCTAAAAATAACTCAGTAATCTTATTAAGAAATGAGTGTTAAAGTAACAAATGCTCTATCTTCTCTTCTAGAGGGGAGGGTTCTTAGTATATTATTCGGTTGCCCTCAAATTCTTGTACCGAAATCTACCCTCTTTATCGATAAGCTACAGAGAACAAGAAGTCTTTATCCTTGAAAAGGAGTTACTTTTTTCTATTTGTTAGTGCTTTTAAGCCCTAGGAAAGTAATAGAAACTCTTAAGAAAGTTCATTTTAGTATGGTAGCAGCCTGTATGTGGTTGTTGGCATTTCCAGGAGAGGAGATCAATTCGGGAATAGTTTGCCTTTAACCGACACTGGATAGTTGGTATTCCTTATAATAGTTAGTTGTTCGTAAGGTTTTTCTCAGCTTTCATGTCCTGCAAGATCCAAAAGTGATGTTCCTGGTCTACTTTATTTTTATAGGATCTCGATAAATAGGATAAATAGTAAGTGATTCTAAAGCCTGGAAAGTAGAACATTTACAGAGGTAAACTATTAACAAAAAAGCGATACTAGCACTAAAAGGAGAGGATTCTATCTTTTATAAGGAGACTCCTAATTCTCAATCTTATGTAGCTCTTGTTCTATTGGAGCTGTTTCCTTAGATATAAACCCTCTTACGTATAAGTATAACTCTATTAGTTTAGGATATAATAACTAACTGTAACTATTCTAGCTTTCCTTACAGAATTTAGAGATTTTATCTTCCTACGAGTTAAAGAATTGAATGAAATATAATGACCAAGTGCAGCTATTTAGGATAACGGATTCTATTGGTTATAGCTAAAGCAAGCCAAAGGCAAGTGTAGCAGTTGAAAGCTTTTTCTACTATATAGATTAGAAAATGATAGATAAACTCGTTGGTACATGGTTTACGTTAAAGAATGGGTCTAATGGCATTGACGGTAAGTCAGATAACAGATAATTGTTGTATTAGAATTCCTGGGACTCAGTAGCGAGGAATTTTTTTAGCTAGAGCGAGGATTACCTTGGGCAATGGAGTTCAAGATTGTAGTATTCCTCTGTGTAAGCCAGTACAGAGACTGACGGACGGAAACGGATTCTCTTAAGATGGTTTCTTAGCTTTTGAGAGTCCTGATCTAATAGGATTGCAGGTAAAGGTTCTAATCTTAAAGGTTCCTGTAAAGGGATAAGGAGGAACTTAAATACTATTTAGGAAAGAGAATTCTTAATTGAAACCTGTAAGGAAACATTCCGATAAAGCTAATGGAAAGGAAATCCTTTGATAGATAAAGCGAGTTTTTTCTATGTTTCTTTAAGACCAGGTAATTAGTAATTAAAGAAATCGGCACCTTCTCTTATTAGAGATTAGGAATTCCTGCACAAGTCAAAGGTTTCTATAATTAAGGGAGCAGCTTTATGTCATGTTATAGTCTCCCGGATAGATAAAATAGAAGTAATTCTCTAAACTTTATAGTTTAAAGGTTCCCAATTAAACGGTTCAGAAAGGACATGCTGACTTGTGTTTTAGTGCACGTAATCACGTAATATAGTTGTACAAAGGTATTTCTCTTAATTGAATATGGGATTTGGCTTTCCTTTCAGTTTTTTTTAAGTCTTTTCATTTAGTCTGGTTCTAGTCTAGAGAGTTCAGATTTTAGGGAATAGCAAATAGATCAAGTCAAGCCAAATGAATTTGTATTCAATTAGAGCCGGGTTTTGTGCAAGGAACAGATTTCTATTTTGAGAATTGTATTCTTTACTTTAAAAGTCTTGTAGTAGATTCCCAGTTTTTCCTTTTAGAGCCCTTATTCTGGTCTTCAAAGTGTAAGTATGTTCTATCCGGTATATTTCCTAATGCCCTTAACCTCGTAAAAAAGAGTTCACTTGGTAAGATGGATGTATATATTATCTGCCAAGGCTATATCCTTACTGATAAGCTACAAAAGCAAGAGGAATTCTCCCTTATAACAAATACAATTAAAGACTCTAACTAGAATAATAGAATACAAGACTTTCCTAGCTACTAAGACAAGGGTACAACTATCTGTTCTGCTATAAGGTCTCTCTTCTAGTACTTTTCTTTGTTTCTTCTCTTCCTCTAATCTCTAATAAAAGAAGAAGTATTAAGACTAAGACTCGGACTCGTAAAACAAAGACTATACTATAGGATTAATAAAGCAAAGAAGAGTCAATAAAGGCATAAAGCTGATGCTGATATAGGCCTATACATTTAACACCAGATTTCCTGGAAGTATACCAATGTGAGGTACTTACTTTAGCGGTTGACCTTTCATAGAAGTATGTTTTATTTCCTGTTCTACGCGCTCAAAGGGACTCCTATATGTTTCGATGTAGATTCTATTAATACAAGGAATACCGGGTCTCCCTTGTATTAATAGAATACTTTATTAGGGGTACGACCCCATGCTACTGTCGAGTAATCCAACTCAGAACCTCGTACTTGAAACCTAGATACAAAAAGAAGCATGCCGTCAAGTACACTCACCAGGAGCCTTGGGTTCCAAAATCCAGGAGTCTCTTTTCTAAGCCACTTCACATACAGAATACCGTAACAAGAATACTCCCTAAAAACGATTAGGTTTAGCTTTTAAGTAGGTAATTGGAATTCCTTCTTTAACATAAATCAAATGACTTCTTTTTGCTGCATTCGAACCTTTGGCATGCGGATTTCACGAACATCGGTCTTTACCCTTTCTTTACTGCTGGGCTATAGCACACTTCCTACAACGGATAATATACAAAAAATTATCTATACTAAATCAAAATCAGAAGTTGGGTTTACCGCAAAAGAGTAACACATTTTTATTTAACCAAGAATTTGATACCTAATATACAAAGTTTTAATCATAGCTGATCGAGTACATGTTACCAAAGCTAATGCTGGGGGAGTTGTTTCAAGATTTCATAGAATACCGGCTGTAGAGCTCTTAAAATTTTTAGTAAAAATCAGCTACTGAGTGGGATTCCTTATGTCAAATATCTAAGCATACTGAATTTCCAGGGGTTGCAAGGTGAACTCAGGGTATCCCATTTGAATCGAATTCTTATTACTAAGTGTAGTTTAAAAATCCGGGATTGTGCTATATTATCCCCAAACCGGAATAGACGAAGCTTGTACTTTTAGTAATTATTAATGTAAACTCCTCGTATAGGATTCTTCATACTAAGATTTAAAAGGGGTACGAATTCCTTCATTAGAAAGGGTGCGTAACATTTAAAAAAGGATTCTATTTATAAATGATTTTTTTATTTACTAACGGATATCGTTACACTATAAACTGCTTTTATTTCTGTATACCCTTTAAAAATATCTTTAGTCGATTAACCCGCGAGCCTCCGCTACCCTAGAGCAACTAGCAGTATAAACATTTTCATACTAGTTAATTCCGCAATACCTGACCTCAGATTAAAATTAAAAGGACCCTAGACGAGGCGTTACTCCAATATAAATTAAATTTACTTAGGTACAAACATAAGACATAATTTGTAGCAGTATACGTAATATATCCAACATGCTATAACCGAGAGTTTTAAAGCGCAGGACCTAATAGATACTTGTCAAAAATTCAAATGTCGTAAGTCCCCTCTTTGGGAGATAGGGATGTTGTGGGAATAACTAATTAAGTCAAATAAGAAGAGTCCTTCCTTATAGAGCGGGTTATATATAGGCTCTGTGTCACTTGATTTTACCATATAAGGAAATCTAATTCCTATCTTAGTATAAGTATTTGAGAGCTCCGGACTTAGAAAGTATGACCTATTTTTTCTACTTTTCAGTTATTAGTTTGGGGATTTTCTAGGTCTCATGAGTGAAACATCAACAAATTTGCTTTTAATCAAGTAAGAACCCCGGATCTATGACTATGTTGTTTGTGCTGACTTTTTTCATCTTGTTCCTTTCATCCATACGCTCCCAAATACCTTTGATTGCGATCTGCTTACTAAAATTTGGGAATATTTTTACCTAAAAACTTAGACTAACAATCGTTCTCACGCAGGGTTTATTCCTTTTTGGAGCTCTTTAATTTAGTTAAGCATCAAGTAATTACCCAAGGCATTCAACAAGGAGTAAAAAAGATGGTGGATGCGCCGCCGCTATTATGTTTATAATTCAATTTACTCTAACAAAGTAAGGAAAGCTCTCTTTCTTAACACAATTATGACATGGATACTAATCAAATGACTAAGCCCTTTTTCTAAGTAAACGAGTTTACACTAGCGGCACAATTCCTACTATAAGCTCTTCTTCAGGTATCTCTTATCATTGCTATGTAATTCTTATTTTGAATGTTCTATTAGAAACTTGAATAGTTTTGTTAACACACCTACTATTAAAGTAGTTCTTCAGTGATAAAAGGAAAGATTATGAGAGTTCACTCAATTATAACTTGGGAGCCCCGAGAGTATGGCGTTGCGGACCCTTTTTAATACAGGATTTGAGTCTTTGATCAAAACTTATGCAATTTTTTGTTTGAATAGACAGATTTTTCCATTTTTATTATTAGTTTAGAATGGTACTAAGTAAAGAAAAGCGTTTCATTTGCATTGAAACTCACGTACGATACCTAATAGAAGACGCCGTCTTAAATAAAGTAAAAAACAACTAACTGGGGGATAATTGAACAAACCCCATGTTTACTCTTTCTTTTACTTCCCACCGAGAAGGAATCGTTTAATAAAGTGTAAAAAAGTTGACAAGAAAGATTGATATGCCGTAGAATGCATCTATCTCAAATCATGGGTTCGAACCGATTCCTCATTAAATAAAAGGGGATTACTTCTTCGGCGGGAACTGCTGTAAAAGGTCAGGTTCTTATTAAAAAAAGATAATAAGCTAAGAATTTCTACTTACAAAAAGGATTTACATTCTTAGGAGATTTCCGGCTAGAACAAATTGAGAGGGGTTTCTTTACTTTAAGGATGAGACTTTCGGTAATTAAGAAATATTGCTTGTTCCTTAATTGTTTTTTAGTTTGACTCTTAATAAGTTCCTACCTATTTGTACTACTCCTATATATTCTATTAGTTTAGCAGCTACACTTTCAAAAGAAAAGGCCTAAAATTGAATAAATAGTATTCTAAATTTATAAACTTCAAAAGTAACTGGCGAAAACCTTAGCTTTAAGAAAGAAACCCACTTACTTTAGTAGGTATTAAGGTGTCAAAATGTATAAATAATAGATCTACACTAAAACTTCGCTAGAATACGGAAAATCCTAAGGATTCTAACAGTAATAGGTTATACAAAGCAACCAGACCTTGCCTTGATTAAAAAAATTACTTAATTAGGTTCTCTCAGGGTATGCTACCTAAGATCTAGAATTATGAACAGCCAAAAAGCAAAGTACTTTTAACTTCCTTGATTAAGACTAGAAAAAAAGGAATCCCGATTGTATATATTTTAAAAGTAGTGATTTTAGTGTAATTTAAGGAAGCTATTTGGAAAAAGCACCATCTTGTAAAACTCATCGAATTCTATATCAAAAGTGAAGGAGTAATCGCTCTGAACAAAGTGAAGAGAAAAGCCCTTTTAATGAATATATTTACTGAACCTGCTCCTTATTTCTAGGACCCTGTTTTAGGAATTGCTTTATTGACTTTATAGCTATTTCTATGTCTCAAGGGATTTTTATGGCCCAAGAGTAACCCGTATTTGTGGATCAAGTATAGGCCACAAGTTCCCCGAAAGCTTCCTTGACGTTGATTGAATCTAGGATGTATAAGGGGCTAGTCTAAGCTTAGGACTTTTCTAGGTTTTTTAACTTTTCCCACTTAGAAGGGCGCTTATAATAGGATTTTTTATTATACAAGCTCTTTCCTTTTCTTTATATTTCTTTTTATTTATAGAACGATTGAGCAGTAAATACCACAGCACCTTGTTTAAGAGAATTCCTATTTTTTGTTTTGTATAGGGACGAAGAGAAAGGGTCAGATAGATGGGTTTTTTATTCTAAGGTTTCCCTCTGGGCAAACGCATCCAGAAAACTTGTAAAGAGGTGTAGGTAGATCTTATTTTGCGTGTTTCGGAAACAAATTTGGCAATCATAATAGTAAAGAATAGTTTGGCAACATGGATTAAGCATCAAGTATGGATCCTCTAGCCGGAGGACCCTTGTCAGGGATTAGCAATATTGCGATGGAGAGTAAAACCTCTAAAAAGATTAAGGAATACTAAAGAATATATTTGTTAACTCTAGGTATAACAGAAAATCTTTAAGCTAGCAAGGATAGAAAAAACTTAAAAAATCTCTTACATTTCTTTATTTGGATTACCTTGGTTTTGACATAGCACGGGTTCTGCATCCCTTCTTTATTACAGAGAATTGTTATAGGTTTTTGTTTTCTTGTCTAATTACTGCCACGTACAAGGTCTATCTCTCCTGTCCTAAAATAGGGATAGTTATATAGGTTCCGGTAAACAATTAAGAAAAGTATTTGTCAAGAAACTCAACTATTAGATTTTTAGATTAGCATAGAAACTCGTTTTACATAAGGAGGAGTCACTAAAATCTCATAAGTCTTAATTCCCTAAGTAAACTGAATTAAAAGGCTCAATAGCTTAAGGTTAACCTTTTTATGTGCCGTTGAATTTTCTTATCACAAGGGAACTTCGGAATAAGTTCAACGGGTTGCCCTCATATACATAAGAAGCTTCTAAAGGAACAGAAAGAAGAAGAAAACTTTTGCTAACTTCCGAGGAATTCTAATACAGACGTAGAACTCCATTAAAAACGTAAAGCGGACCCCTACCCCTAAGAACCTATCCTATGAATCGCTATGGTCCAGACTGTTGGCGCTGATAGAACAAAAACGTTCTATCTAAGAATTTTTTACAGATAGAGCGCGTTTATCTTTAGAAATAGAATATGGTACCGAGTATCCTAGGTATTTATTGTATCTCCCTCAAACAAAGTTTGAGTATCTCATGGGAAATATGTATTATTTACTGTGATAAGTATGTTTTCTAACAACCTAACTCGCGGGATCCTAGTAAGTATGAAAGAAGAACGCTTTTTATATAAATATAGAGCACACAAAAACAGAAAACCTAAAAGGAATGGGAATAATCTTTCTGATTACATATTTCCCCAAAACCGGAAGCTTACTAGTAGAGTTTCTTTCTCGCTTCAATTTAAAAAGCAATAAAAAAATCCCCCTTTTTGAATATAGCAAAGTAAGTGATCAAGCACAGGTGTCTCTGAGAAGGGAAAGAGTCCTCAGTAAGTCTACTTTTCGGTAGTACCTTGTGAATTTGCTATATTTAAAGTGAATAAGGGATGAGATTTCTAAATAGAAAGTTTTTTTTATTATTTGTATTTGATTTTAAAACTCTAGCTTTCTGTTTTCTATAGTAAGTATTCCTGTCTTTTCATTTTCTTGAAGTACGTACTTGCACAAGTCGTGAGTCTTCCTAAATGGGAGCCCTCATGTAAGCAAACTGGCGAATAACGTAGATAGAAGAAATCTTTCTCTTTGTTTTTATCTACGAATAGTGTTGTAAACCTACCCTTTAGAAGCTTTTGAGTATTCTCTCATGGATCGGTTAGAACGTTTCAACAAAAAGCTGAAAGAAAAGACAAGGGTTCAAGTGGCAATTAGAGTTCCGTTTTAACTAAGTTATATAAATTTATGTATAAGAAATTTCTAAGAAAGAAGTCAGGATGCGGATCTATATTAGGGTTTCCTTTTTTTAGTTAAAGAAGTTGTCTTAAATGTTAAATGGTTGAAAAACCCTTGATAGGCGAGATATGGTTTTGGTTATTAACCAAAGGGTTCATGGTATCTCGTACTAATACTCGAGCAAACATGCGCGTCTTTTTGGAATGCACAGCTTTTTGGCAGACGCAGGCCCTCCCTTTTTGCTAGTAAATAATTTATATTCAGTAATGTTTTATTCTGAAACCTAACCTAACCTCTTATAATTTTTATTTACTCCGACTGAGACTTTTGAAAACTAGGTCCGGGTTGGAATAATCAAGGGGTTTACTTAGAAATATCTAAATCTAGGCCAAAACAAAATGACCCTAGAAGTATAGCGGATCCACCCTATTTTATACTGAAACTCCCGACCATTAACCTTTCAAAATACAAGATCTAATTCTAAACTTTATAGCCAATATACCTGGTAGGTGGACTCAAATTAGATATAGAAAACACAGCGCTTCTCCCACCCTAATTACTAAAGGTAACTCTTTGATTAAGACAAAAAAGAAATATACTTCTAGAAAGAAGTCTAGCAGCTTTTATGCTTAAGATAGTGAATAGGGCTTTGGGCAGGATTACTAATAAGCAAGGTTATCCGTTTGAAAAGCTACAGTGAAGTCTATATTACTCTCGGGGCAATTAGATTGGATAGAGCCATATTTCTAACTGTGAAAATGCGTAGGCGCGGCAGAACTCATTCTTACTTCGGAAACCTCTGTATAGAACGAACTATTAGTAAAACTTTCTTTGACTTTATGATAAAAAAAAAGATCTTTTCTTTATAATTTAGAATTGGTACACAAGAAAACTCTACCCATCTGTAATTGAAACTTCTATATCTAACCTGGGGTCCGAGTTCGGTCATTTTTAGACAAGCAAAACCTTTATTGGGTAGACCTGAGGTTCTGTTTTTGAGTAGAAATATATTGCCGAGGAGGCTTTCATAATTAGCTGCTAACTTTGATTGGTGAATTAAGGAAAGAAAGCGACCTCGTATCCCAGGAAATTTCATAGATACGCGTCATGTTCTATATAAAATCCGTCCTTGTTCAACATATTCACACGGGCCCAGCCCTAAAAATATAGACTTGGTTTAGTCCAGTAATATCATCAAGAGGTTTACTTATTGCCTTTGAAAATCTAGCTCTCCGCAAACTGATTCCTTTTAGAAGAATCATTTTGACTCTAATAACATACCCTTTTTCGAATGACACTATCCCGAAAGAAGTCCCGAGGAATAAACTTCACGGAACTGAATAAAGCTCTGACCCTGTATTTTTTGTTTTAGAAATAAATCCGGGATCCAGTGTCTACCTTTAAATCAATTTTTCGGGATCTAGAAATAGAAATAAGGGGGGAAGCTCATTAACAGATAAATTCTATTGGGAAGAAATAGATCGATTGAGGGAGACAGTTGAAAGACTTTCCGAAAACTTCTCGTGCAAAATACTACACGAAAAAGGATACAATATATACTTGTCAAGTTTCGTCCAAAGTCCTAGCAGTATTCTTTTAATGTGAAATTCATTCCTAAAACCAGACTTTAAAAGCTATGTGTATGAAAGCTATACTCAAGTCAATACCCGTTAAAAGGGATACCATATAAACGATACCGGTTTCAAAAAAGGACTAGGGTACTCTTAAAAGTCTTTTATCTGGATATAGCAAAGCTTTACTAGTTCCTATATTCTCTCATGGTCGAACGCAAGATAGCGTAACTCCGGCAAGTACTTCTCAGAGGTTCAAAGGTTTCTTATGATACTGATTTTATTTTGCTTCAAGCGGTGTTATCTTAATAATGGTTGAGTAGCAAGTTTAACAAGCACTCATATATCTTTACTTATAATCTGGAATATTTAAGATAAAGTATTTACGGATAAGGCAGATAAATAAGGAGAGTTTCTTG
>JAYMTG010000132.1:0-17879 GCA_036897565.1 Pelargonium exstipulatum | reverse complement strand
AAAGAAACAACAACACAGAACAAGAAACCAAACAATCCTCAAACGCAAGCTAACCTTCTCAGAAGTGGATTTGAACCTTTGTATGCTTATATCATATCAAGAACTGATGCTTCCTAAAGAAACTGCTAGAGTTCGAACTTAACCTTTTGATTACCTTGTGTAGTCACTCCCAAGAGAAGCTCCCTTTCAGAACACTCCCTTTTGTCGAGTACTGTAGGAACCCTTTTTTAACGACTCCTCTTTAATAATCCTAAATTTGTAGGGCTTCCCATTAATTTACTAATACTGAGAATTGAATATCCTTTCTTTTTCGTAGAGATTTGATCCATCGTTAGAACGCTTATCTTTTATTTTAGCAGGGCGTTCAGAAGTTCAAGTCGAAATGGACCTTAGAATTACTTAAATAAGGAAGATCTTATCTGTTACAAGAAACCTCTCTGACTAGTCAAGTACAGATTTTAGATATCAGCTATTGAGATTCTCATTTCTTTTTTATCATAGTCAATCCTAGATCAAAGAAGACCTGATCCTGAGGTTCAAGTCCAGCTAACTATTACATACAGAGCCCTTCCGCAAGATGCCGACGGTTAAAATGGAGTTATACTGCTGTCAATTGTAAAGCCTGTAATTGAAAATGAACCGTTTCTCTAGATAGAAATGGGATGCTTAAGCCGGCCTCCGGAGAAAGGAATCGAGTTTTGAGTAATTCAGTTTGAGTCTTCTTTTTGGTATAAAGTAAAGACGCCTTTTGACTCTGATTTGTTGAGGAATATTTTAGAATGAAAAGAATGTCCAATCCGTGTCTATAACACATTCCTACTGGAAAGGAGAGGTTTAAACTCGATCTACATCCCAATTACTCAACAGTGCTACGTTACTTATTATAATATACCCCTTACAATTTCCGCTACGCTGCAGTTGGGAACACAATCTTATTCTTGTTTTGCTCTTGACAGGACCACCACACTAACTAGTGTTCTTTATTTAGTAGAAAAACCTTTCTTTCATGGATTTTGATATCGATCTCTAGCTCGTGTTATTTTGCCACACAGTACCCTTCACTCAGTAAAATAAGATGTATAAAGATGTAAGAGAATTTCCCGTATCCGACCGCGCGATCGGGGCATCTGCCATTTTGCTACTTTTTTTGTACTTTCAACTAAAAGTCTTCATTAGCTTAAAGTATCTCAATTTCTTCTTAAATAGTATAGTGGGTTTAGTGTTCTTTTTACTTGCAGCTGGGACTCTTACTAAAAAGAGATACTGCTGTATCCTAAACTACACGAGTTTTTGCTTATCTCGTTTTTTGTTTTCGGATAAAGACGTAAGAACCCATGGCAAAGTTTCCTATCAGGCATTAGCAGTTGTGAATTCCCTATCGCAAGATTTAGTAAAGGAGTATATGTATATAGTCAAAGCATTCATTTGACCCATTGTTAACCTTAGTCCCCTAGTGAAAACACTGGTTTTAGCAAAGATTTTCATAGGAATCCCGGGATATATAAATACTTGAACCTACCTAGCTTCACTTGATAAGGGAAAACAATTTATTGGACGTAGGCGCTAAAAATACAGGTTTTAGATTTGTAAATTGTTTCTCAATCGCCTGTCTAAATATACGGGAGCTTCGGTTTGAAAGACCTGGCTAGGACTAGATTTGATTTGGTTCGACTGTTCCTGAATACAAAAAACCTAATAAGATTGTAATATTCAATTAGAAAAATACCCCTTTGGAAACAGCTGTATCCATTCTAACCTCAAGCAAAAAGATACATGACCCCACAATGAATCAATAAAGTAGGCTGCGTAATGCTATGGTTTATTTCCCATCATCTAGTAAGTAATATCCTGAATAGTAAGAATGAGAATGAAGGGCGCATAAAAGTTTTTAGCTCTAACCGGCTCCTGTTTCTAAATATTTCGGATCCGGTTAAGAATCTACACATCATAAAGAAGGGCTTTAGAAGCCTCCCGTGTCGTTCTAATTGTATAAGAAAAGGGAAAACTGAGCAAAAGCGACCTATCTTCAAATATTCCTGATCTTATATCTATGGTTTTTTCGAAAGCATTCCAGTCTACTATTTGTATATGAACCCTTATAAGAGTCCTGTTTGTTTTATCTGCTTCCTATAAGTTCTTCTTAGTGCTGATCAGATAAGAAAGAGGGCTCACAGTACTACTCTATTACCCTGCTAGAGTTAGGAAGGAGTGGGAAACCTATCCTCACTATAAAGAGGCAATCATACATATCAAAAGGTTGATAAGTTTTGGAAGCATTACAGAGCAATGGACAAAAAAAGGGGTCCTTAGATTCCTTCACCAGGGGTAAGGTAAGTCAGATCCAAATAATATAAAGAATTTAGAGTTTTAACTAACTGCTGTTCCGAGGGTATTGAATCTAGAAACCGGAATGAAATATAAAGAGCTCTAGAAGCGGCCCTATGCAATACAAACTCAAGTTATAGATTTAGGAGTTTTTTTATCAAAAGGGACTCAATTTGAGTCTTTTTAGGAGGTATCAATCCTAACGAGGCATTGCTTTTATCTAACTCTTATTCTTCTCTTTTCAACTGCGTATAATTTAGGTTTACTATGTCTTTATTTATCTATTTTTAGGGCCCTTATAGAATAGAATGTTGCATTTACTACATTCTAAGATTCAATACATATTTGTTCGTTATAACCTATACTCAATTTCTTGTTATTGAATAGTAGTTTATAGCTCGAGAACCCACCCTTACATCGGAGCAAACCCTGTTTTGTATAGAACCTCTCCTTTGATTTATTTGACTTCTTAGACTACGAAGATTTTGATATAGTTAAGAAAAAACAATACTACCACTATAAAATCTGTGACATTCATAGAGGATCGACATTATAAGTTTCATACAAATCATAAGAGCTCTCCTGAGCGGACAACCCCGTTCGTCAAGGAGCCCCTTGTATCTGAGTTTATACTAGTAATTTCATTTTATTAAGGTCATTTGGGAAAGAATAACTAGTAAATCGCTAACTTTAAAGCTCCTCTTTCTAAAGTGAAACGCTGATGAAAGAATACTTACTTCACAGTTATCTATATTAATTGCACTTAAAAAACCTGGATACTTTGCCTTAAAGCCCAGTTGATAAAACAAAACTAGGTTTATAAGAAAAAGGTTTAGAATAACAGCAGAAAAGCTCCGTTACCTATGCACTTAATAAATCACAAAGCGTACAAAACAAATTCTTGTAGGATATATATATAGTCATTTTTATTCCAATTAACCCTCAAGTTCAATTAATACAAATGGAGCCCGGTTAGTCCGTATTTTCTGTGTTATTAATTCCTCACCTGACAACTGAAAGTGAAAGGATCCTGCTTGTTTAAAAAATGAGCAAGATCTAGACCTGGGGCCCTTTTAGCACTCTATCTAAAAATCAAAAATGAATTCAATTTGGTCACTCTTTTAGCGGGATCCCTTATTAGCTTTAAAGTCTTTAAAGAAGGACCCTGAATTCTGCCTAAATTACTAAGTTACAACGGCCCTTTTCCCAAGGGAATATAATAGTTAAGGGTTTCTTGTGTATCACTTACTATTGTTAATATCTCTTTTCAATTTCCTCAATTTCCAGAGACAACCTTGTGAGATCTGAGTACCTATACTTATTTGTAATAAAGGGGGGTCCTGTCTTTAGTATAGGGTATATAAGTAAACCGAGTTCATTAATACAGAAGTATAGGCAATGGATGAGGAAAAAGCTTCTTTGTTTTTTCCAATCAGTAGTTTTCTAAAACTTGAAAGTATGAATCACTTAAATAGAAATAGATTCAAGTTGTACCATATACCGAGCTTGCAGTATAGTGGGTAGTTTTGGAGTATAGCAAAGTGATAAAGCACCGGTTCGTGGAATCAGCACGCAAAGGTTCGAAAACCCTCTTCCTACTCCAGTATCAAAAAAGTAATCGAGCAATCGATAATAGAGAATGGGTTAGAGTAAACCTCCCAAAGTATAAGAATTACTTTTCCTACTAAAAACTGTCCAAAGCAAACCTAAAAGTAACGATTAAGAAAATTGGTTATAAGACCAACTTCTATTACGAGTGAACCAATAGTTTTGGCTTATTTCTTCTTACCTTTACGATACAAAAGATATTGGTACAACATTAATGCAAAGGTATTTCGGACGAGGGTTCAATTCTTTAGTTTAATGAGTTTTTACTATAGAGGTACTATGCTATTTCAAAATACAAGATTAAGGAATTCCGGTTGAGGACGAAAACCATGGAAAACGTAATCTTTATCATCCATTTTTAGTTCACAACTAGACCCTAAGCACATAACTCACACAGGAGCGGGTTCCCTCCTTGTATAGGATTCTTTTGAATAGGATATGATTTATCACTTTACCTTTGCGTAGAACTAGAAGTTAAGAAAGTGGCTAACTGCCTTCTTATTTATATTAGGTGCTTTTACCATGAGTCTTGTTGAACTTTACTTGTAAAAAGGGTCACCTAGCCAAGTCTCGTAACTCCTTGTTGTCCTTGTTAAGAAAGTACTTCACAAAACAGAATCAACTTAAATCATGCGAAAGCAATATACCTAATAAGTATCCTAAACCAAATTGAACTTCTCTCGGATGTATCTTGTCGTTACGCAATTCATGAATATGTGTTGTCAGTAGTCTATTTGCTTTGTATAATAAAATAAAGAAGTTGTAGTTTTGGTGACATAATTAACCCATTTTTATAAGCCAACTGGTTCTGGTGTAATTCCCTGACATTAGCTAGGATAAATGGGCTCTTCTTGATATAAATCTTTCAACCCCGGAATCTTGTTATCGAAACCCCGCTTTTCTGCAAGAATCTGTGTAGTACATAGTGAACCAATAAAAATGACACTTTTAAATACTCTGAAAGGAAAAATACTGAGAATGCTTTGTCCTATAGTCGCCAGTTCAAATAAAGACTATTTAAGTATGTAGTAATTAACTAAAAGCAGTATCCTTTTCGGCCCTTGATAACAAGACTATTTGTTCAAGGAATACTCACCTATTACATTTTGATACCTTTTCGAACGGAACGTTTCACAATCACAAACTGATCCGCAGATATAAAGAACTCTAAAGAAAAGAATCCTTTTATAATCCCAGGGAATTAGGACAAAGTACTTAGGAAATTAGAGGGCCATTGGTTGGTTCAAATCATGTTATCTTGATAATCGGACTCCAGTCAGTCTTAAAAAAGTTATAGAAAAAGTTTATGCTTAAGGGATTTTTTCAAATACAAGGCAAATACAAGGCGGGGAGGGTCTTGCTTAAATAGATTTTCATTCTAAGTAATGCCGGAGAATCCTTTCTAAAAATAGTGATACCTCAGTTATTGACGATGTTCGATTTACAACAAGACTTATAGGAATGAATTTTTGGGTTCTTTCATTTTATATGCAACGTTTGACTTTAGTTTTTCGTCGGTTAAAAACAAATGCTTCATACTTTTGGAGCATGACAGAAGTTGGCTTACCAATACTCTAGTAATTTACATGAATTCCTGCTATTACGCAAAGGCCCCAGCTTAAAGCTCTTGGTTCCACAACCGGTTACTTATTCAAAAAATTGGATTCCCAGGGAATTTAGTGCTTACGTGAAACCTTGAATTAGTAAGAATTTCCCTTACCAAGTTAACAAAACCCCGGGTCACCCGCGCTCTTTTGTATAAATAAATAAACTTTATAAAGGGTATTCTGTAAAAGTCACACGGAATGATAAAAATACTAACTACTTATACAAAGCACCCACTTAAACTAAACCCTAAGGGATCACTTTGAGTACTAAAAAAAGAGCACTCTTTCCAACAGCTACCTCACTTCTCTCATAAGATACAAAAGCCGTTTTTCTTATAAGCTGGGATCCTATTTCATTTATTAGTGTTTGTCATGTTAGGAACTGGCTTCCCTGAGCTATTTGTGAACAGTACGGATTAGATAGCTATTCAAATTTGAATGAATAAGCTATTGCAACTTTGCCTTTTTTGGTGAAAGGAAAGCTAAGAATTTAGTTAGAACACACTATTGTGACTTCTATAAATATTCTAGGTTCTAACCTACTGGAGACAAAATGTTCCTGAAAGGACTTGAATATATTTATTTTTATAATAGCTAAACTTCTTCTATTGGATACCCTAACAAATAATATAAAGTGCTTTTGTTTTGTTGAGTCTCAGATGAAATGTAAACTGGAAACACTTTCAGTTTTTCTTAAAAAAGACTTGACTCACAAAAAGCATTCTCTAACTCAGAACTCGAAGTCACTGATTAGTGCAAAATCGACTGATAAGAAAAAAAGGGTTCATTCGAATTTGAACTATACTGACTATAAAAGGAACTTCTTCTCAATCTATAAATCGAATCTAAATTTTACTCGGAAACCATAATACTTAAAAACCTTAAAACAGAAATTGTTGGTTGTAGTCTACATTCAACCAGACAACAAGAATTTCCATTATGATTTTTAGAAACAAGATTAAGGGAGAAAACCCTAAAGACTCCGTTTCATCGAAAGCGATGTAGTACAGTAAAAGACAGGGTTTTTAAAGAGGGGTAGAGTAAGTTCCCCCTTCGGGTTTCATAGGGTTTGATGGACTATTAAATAAAGAAAAACAATCTCCTAGGACTTATATGAACCTGGTCTACATACAAGAAACAGAATTACAATTACGAACTACCCACTTATTCAGTGTATAAAAGTAATTCTAACTTGACTTAGACCTACTCCTCCTAATTCTTTCATTTTAACTAATACCTTGAAGCTCTCGATCTAGTATATATAAATATAAATAAGTCTTGTGAAATTTTATACTCCCTTACTTTACCGATACCCTGCCTAAAAACGGAAAGAAAATCAATTAAACCCTAAACGAACAACCCAAAATCGCGAGCAAGAACAAAAAGATAAACCAACAGTCAACACCAAGAGGCAAGTTTTCTTATTCTCCTATGTCCTGTTCGTATTTAACCTTATACATGTTGCTGCTTCTCATAGTGGTCTACCGAGTTAGAAGGTAAGGAAGTAAGGAAAGTGCTCGGTCTAAGGCGCCCCTAGGACCCTAGATATTTATAGGCAGGAAAAACAGAGTAAACTAAGCTTGAACTTCATTCCACTAATGAGGAGTACTCCTAATAGAGAGTCCCTATACTCTAACTTGTAGCCTTTCTAAGTAGGGTGTTATGGCAATACATAAAACTTAAGTAAGAGCTATATAATAATATACTTTGTGAGGACATTAGAACAAAGATTCCGCCGGGCATGTATTACTATCGACTTGTAAATAGGTCCTTCTTATGTATCCGCTTCAGAAAATCTACTAAATTGTAGTGTCCAGGTATCCTTTCTAGAACAAAGAAAACCTCTTGACTAGCTTTGTTTTTGTGAAGTCAAATCCTCTTGAAACAAGTTTCGGTAAAACGTAAAGGAAAGTAAATTGATAGCATCCAGAAAGGCTTCTGGATCAATTACTGCTATTATTTAGAAAAAAAAAAAAGATATAAGCAAATGTAGCTTGAGGTTTGATTCTTTGTATTCCGGTATTTAGAAATGGGGACTCTTTTTAGAAATAACCTAAGGCCCGCTTAGCTAGGAAGAGTTATTAGTACTAAATTCTTTTTGCTTTTAGGACATCCTTTGGAAAGCTTATTACAAAGACTGAACTCTAGTTATTATCCCAATTCTTTTCTTTTAGTTCTATTTGAGCTACTCTTGTATTACTTTATCCAAAAAGTTTCAGTCAAGAATTACTTGTGAATACCAAGCCATATTCTAGTTTAGGCAACCCTCTCCTTTGATTAGATTCGGATTGTACTGTGTTATGAATAGCAGCTTTTGTCTTATAAACTTTTTCGATTAAAGAGTGCCTAACTTTATTAAATTTTATTTTAGTGGGCCCCGAAAAGCATTTGGAGCCCCGCTCGGTTTCGTAGAAGCAATCTTTTAATATAACGCTTTAGGCTTTAGTTTTATTTACAGTTCTCGCAAAGATATAATAAAGTTTTATACTGATAAAAAATCAAACATATAAGTGAAGGTTCCCCTGAAATCCTTACACTTGCAAAACACAATATCTAGACTGGAGTCTTTAATAAGCAGACAAAGAAGTAGACAGTTTCGTTGAATTGACTAATATGGAATCCTCTTTAGTACTCCTTCATTTTCATTTAGCAGCTAATCAAGAAATGAACCATATAGTCGACTCTAGATGCTTATCTTCCCTTATCTTTTCCATTGGTTGTTTTGAACCGGTGACTCTCTTGTTTTCAGTTGGGGTACCCAAGTTTAAATGATTCTTTTGTAATTTTTTATACTTCTTTCATTTTTCTGTGTCTAGGACTAAACAAAGTATCCAAATAGAAATGAAATTACGTTATTATAATTGATTAGTTCTTTTTTCTCAAGCTTTTCTTACCTTAATTTATTAAGCAAATACGTAATATCCTAGAAGATTACATTTAAAGGTACTCACTTTTCCCGCAGCCAAAAAATGCTAGAAAAGAAGGGTGACTTATTCTTGAATTCTTTATCTCTGTTTAAGAGCTCTCTGATTTGAAACAGTAAGTAAATTATTCATATCATATGTGTAAAACTCCTTTATTAGAATTCCTTGGTTTAGGAGGTCTCTGTATAAAGGGGATGTATAATTTTTAGATTTAGAAACTGAGAAAATGATTTGAAAGGTCCGTATCATTAAATAGATTTAAAAAACTGAAACGCCTTATTAAGAATATATCTCAATACGTTCCATTGCGCTGACCCAGATAGGGCTCTCATAAAACACAAGTATTCCTTTTTAATCCGGGACTTGAAGCTGAAGCTTAATACTTCACCGATATAATTGAGTATTCCAGCGCATATAAAAAAGAACATAAGAAAAACTAAGGGTAAACAAAATCCATTGATAAAAATTCTCAGCAAAAGTGGTTAGCGGCAAGTATAAAAGTAGAGTTCTCAGAAGCGAGTTTATAGTACATACCCAAGGTTGTTCAAGTTTATAATTAGAAATTAGAATCATGATACTGCTAAGGTATATAGATCTGGTCAAAAACCGGGTAGCCTTTTATCAGACTAGGCCTTGATCTATGTCTTTTGAATACTGCTTTCACGAAATAAGTAAGGATCTATACTAACAACTTTTTTTCCGGAATAAGTAGTTAGAGGAACCGGATTTTACTTAGGAGTTGTCCATAGACGAATTTTCCTAGATATATTATAAGTATACTTAAAGAAACTTGATTTCAAATTTATATACTTTATAATATATCTTAATTAAGGGATGATTCATATGATAAAAAGTACTTCAAGTATAGAAATTGGACCCGTGTTGAACCCACAGCCTTCCGTTTCTAAGACCCGTGCTCTAACCAGATGAAAATAACGCTAAACAAATAGCAGTAAGAGGATACACTTTTGGTACTCGCGGGAGTTAGACATCATAAACTCAACTGAATCTATTTTTTTGAATCCAGTTTTAGAAAGAAAAGTCATTTTGAGAATAGTACACCTGTTCTAATGAAGAAGCCCTTAATACGAGGACGGGGCTTAGCAGTTGGCTAGCCATTTAGGAGTACTTATATATACTTTATTATTTAGTTTAAACTATGTTAGAGTAAGGTTTACTAGAATTACTTACATGAAATAAATTCAAGAAGAAAGGATATCGTTATAAGTTGCTCAGTCTTTCACGTAATAACAAATTGAAATACCTATTTTGAGTTAGAACATAAGATAACAGTTTACTCACATTAAACGCAGGGATGAGGTCCTACAGTTTACCTAGGTTCGGCAAAGCCTACGTATATATAACCAATTCTAAGTGAATTCCTATTATACTCCCAGAGAGTAAGTCTCCGTTATACCTTTACCTTTTTTTGTAAAGGATTTTTTATGTAATTAAAAGATATTAAGAGTTAAGTCAGTTCCTAAAAAGAGTAAGGATATCCCAATCTTTAGTATCACAGTGAGCTTGTTCTAGAAGTGGAATCCTATAAGGAGCTTTTTAACTTATACACCACAACGGATTCTGTAACCCTTTAGTTAGAGGTTAGATATTTATATAGAATTGCGCACGCCCATAGGAATAAAAACAGAGATTTTTGTCTTTAAATATAGAACAAAGTTATAACTAAGGTTTCCTCCAAATTAGTAACTAATCCTAAATAATATTAGTAGATAATTAAGGCCGGTAAGAACCCTTTTTAAGTCAGTCTCTCCTTTATAGTAACTGCTTCTATGTGGACTTTAAACTTGTAAGAAGAAACTACCCGGGCATTTCTGGGGACAACAATCCTAAAGTAAAGAATAAGCTTATTACAACACGGCCCACCAAGCAATTTGACTTCCAAAGGGGCTTCATGGTTCCAAACAGTCAGTGGATTTGTAGCACGGAGTTTCGGTTATGGATTTTTCTTATGCTTATGGGTTACGCGTGTACATTGAATCCTTTCTTAGCAAAAACGCGGATATCCGTTTAGTTTTAGACTCACTATACCTCATACGAATTACTCTCTAAGGAAATCCATATTTATGGGATCTTTAAGAGTAAGAGTATGACATACGTCTTTTCGTATCTGAAAGAGGAGAGTTTTGGTATCACTTCCATGAAGCAGGAGTGAATCCCGAGTAAAAAACCCATTTCATTTAGCAGAAACAGCGCAGGAACCCGCGTCATGTCACAAGTCACAAGCTTACTCTTTTCTTTAGAGTGCTTTTTAATGATTCTGCAAAGCTAACATATTCTTGAGATAGATTCATATAAGATAAAGGGTTCAAAAAGTGTACCAAACCCCCCAAAATGGAATAGTATTAGTGGTACCCTGTGCTTTTTAGAAATCTTTCAATTTAGCTACTAACTAGCCTCTTTTTGTAACATAAGTCAGGTCGTTGCTATGGTATTTAGTTATCTATTCTTCAGGAAAGTTTTCAATATCAACTCTAAAATTATGCTGCGGCTAGCTTTTAGATTTTCGACTTTACTCTTTATATATATGAATTCCAATTTCTTTCAAGCTAGGGCTTCTTTGCTTTTAGACCTTTATATAATGTTAGTCCTTTTGTCTACAAGGAATAAATAAAGAAGAACTCATGCAGGTTTTTCTAGTATCATTTTTCTCTAGGGTCTGCCTTTGTAAGAAATATCTAATCTAACTTTGCTCAAAAAATAAGGTGGTGAATCAAACTCTAATAGAACCCCGCTGTTCCAATCTCAGATCTCTTAGTTAGCGCTGATGGTGTAAGGTAATCAAGAACCTTTTCGTTTTACATACTTCTAGGTCCCCTATACTTCATTTCTAGACCCATCCTTGTATGTAGTGCCAGAATTAGGAAGCATATTTCCAGATAAGTCATTATACGAATGCCCTTAAGGATACTGTATAGAAAAGCGTCTACCTGCATCGGGAGTCTTTCCTACTTCTAAGGAAACTTTGACCTAACTTACAAGAAAAAAATAAATAAGAATATGGGTTTGAGATAAGTTAAATCAAATTACTATAAGACAACCGGGTACCAGAAAAGATCAAAGAAAGAGAATCCAGGATTTCTTCTTACAGAATTGATCAGTTGCTATAGTAGATTAAGTAGTAGAGTCTAGTGAATTCCTAGATCGAAAAGACGTGTTCTCTAAAGGGGTTGAATAAGGGGAGCTGTTAATCGGTACCCTAACTGGTGATAATTGAGATTCTAGGATTTGAAAGGGATTAGCTGGATTTCCTAATCGGAAAATGTCAAAAAGTATGAACTTTCCCTCATATATGAAACGGAATTTTCATTTTCTTTCCGAGCTGCTACACAATAGAAAAGTCCTTCATAAGCTTTTGCGTGTATATCAACCCTACCCTTTTATCACAAACTGGGCCCGAAAGCCTCTCTTTCTGTTAGTAACCCCTATCTTTTCTTTGTCAGATTTCACATACGATAAAAATCCCCAGACCTGACTTAGCTAATAAAGTGTATCCGGTTTTAGAAAAAGTATGATCGCTCTACCCCGAAAAGTAAGAAAACCGTATAAATCGATCCCAAATAGGCAGTATTTTACCCAGGCATTCTCAAAGCGAGGCCGCGGGTTCAAATCGAATGACTGAAAGAAGATACTCACGTGGAATGACTGGCTTCTAGAGATTAGGAATTGGGCACTCCTATCTCTCTAGATCTAGTTTCTGTTTCTCATGTTATTTCTATTGTATGTTTCCCAGGGAACTCAAGACAAGCTTTTGTCTGTCGACACCTGCCCGCGTGGATTGTCTTTTTTCATATATGTCAGATAGGGCTCTTCTATCCCGCTACCTTTGATTGAGAATTCTTATAATTCAAGGTAAAGGGCCGTCCATTTCAGAGGGATTTCATAAAACTTTCTTACTTTTTCCTGTAGGTGAATCCTACTTTTTTATTTAGGAATGCCGATTCCACTCTTAAAATAGCTTTTATTGCTTTTCGGTATAGGGGAATCGTGCTTTTTCTGGAAGTCGATACGGATTTTCTAGAGCTAACTATATAAAAAATAGACTTTTTTATTCCTTTTGCATGTAGAGCGAGAATACTTTTTTGAAAAAGGAATCCGCTTTCTATAGCTAAAATCCAGTTTCTTACTTTTACCGCAGTCGAATTCTGCACACGAAAAATTCTGAGTTTCCCTCTGTGAGAACTCTATTTGGGACCCGTTTTTTGATAAAAATTCCATTTCATATACACGGGAAAGCTCATACCCTTTTTTCACTTAAATAGGAAAGATGGAAACACCTACTGACTATCTACTCTAGCATTATCCTCCTAGTAGCCCTATTATCGGCAGTTACCTCTCAGCTAGGGTGCTAGTTCTCCCTGCTCTTGCCCTTGCTAAGACTCCTGCTCCTAAGAAAAGTGATACAAAGAAGAAAAGTACAATAGCTCCTATAACCCAGGGCTACAAGAAGAATAAGAATACAGATACAGCTCTAGCAACTCTAGTTCTAGCAAAGAGTACAAAGAAGGGTAAGAGGCAAGTAAGCCAGTTAAATCAAAGAAGAAAACAAAGAAACCCAGAAGTAAGATACAGATTAAGAGTTAGAAGATGAAAAGGCAAGTCAATCAGTTAGGTCTGTTAAGTCAGCTAAGCCGAAGCCTGTTAGGTCAGCTAATAGGTCAGGTAAGTCCGTTAAGTCAAGGAAGTCAACTAAAACAAGTACAAATCTCAGTCTAGGAAAGCAACAAAGTAATAATACGAAGTCAAAGAAGCATTAAGTGTTAGCGCTATTTCATGTTTTATCAAGAAGAAATTATAGCTGTTACAGCGACCTCTACAACTAGGAGTTTACTTGGTAAGGTAGACGTACTCATATGCGTATAAGGTTACTATCCTCTATCCGGATAAACAAAAAACGCAGGGGGGAATACACCTTGAAAGAATAAAGATACCAATACGCTAACTAACCCATATAGATGTACCTATTACAACTAGTATACATATAACTCACTAATACGCTAGCTTACCTGTAGACTACCACTTCCCCTGCTATCTATTGGCTTCCTCTATCTAGCTATTAGTTAGGTATAGCTCTTACTGTTACCAAGACTGCTATAGCTTCTTCCTCTTCTACTGCTGCTCCTCTCATCACTAATACAGAATCTATGAAATGAAAGAAGAGTACAAAACAAAGGAATCTAGCTCAAACAAATAAATATAAGAAGTCTAAGACACTAGCTAAAGATATAGCTCAGAAGAAAACAGGTATAGCGCATAATAAGAAGGCAGGCTTAGCTCTAGCAATAGCAAAGAGTGCGAAGAAGAAGACTAAGGAGCAAATAAGCCGGTTAAGTCAACTAGCTCAGAACCCATTAGGTCGAGTAAGTCGGCTAGGTCAGATGCATTTGCTGTTGTGTATTCCTGTACCCTCATTACACATACATATACGCTACATCAAACTTCCTCCGTTACACTGCAGTAAGGTGTACGTATTCTTATTCATATTAGGTTACTATCTTCTGTATCGATAAACAAGTAGCACAATGA
This sequence comes from Pelargonium exstipulatum, assembly GCA_036897565.1. Taxonomy (NCBI): domain Eukaryota; kingdom Viridiplantae; phylum Streptophyta; class Magnoliopsida; order Geraniales; family Geraniaceae; genus Pelargonium; species Pelargonium exstipulatum. The sequence goes on along the minus strand of JAYMTG010000132.1, from coordinate 3,871 downwards.
AGAAGATCCCCTATAACACACTAAAACTATTGCATACAAGAGCACTACTATAATATAATAAATAAACTATTTTAATTCTAAGAAAGAATACCTTATTGCTTGTCTTACTTCCCCTATTAGGTATAGCTATGACTCTGACTACTGCCTCCCTAGCTCCCCTAGCTCCTATACATAACCAATATAATTTTAATAAGTACTACAAAGACTATAACTCCTCCTATAAGATAAAGATAAGAAAGAAGAATAAAAAATAAAAGTAATAAATAAGTCAAACAAATACGAATAAGAAAAAAGCCAGCCCTTTTAGCAAGAAAGGTCTAAAGAAAAGGAGTACTTAAGAAATTTCTTACCTCGAAAAGTGGGTACTCTAATCTAGAAACTTGGAAAGGCAGGGAAGCTAGTTTCTATCTCTAAGTCCCTTAAGTTGACATTCTTCCCTAGGATAGGCGGATGAAAACCTACGAGCATAAACTCAATTGACTGCTGCTGTAACTTTGCACTTTAATAAGCTAAAGGGGTATCTATCAAAACCGGATTTCACTCACAAAAAGCCCGTGGAAACTTGTAAAAAAGGGTTTGGGTTGAAAGAAAATCTCAGTTCTTTCTTGTTTCAACGTCATTCTACTTTAAAAAGCGCTTGCCCGTATACTTAAGAAAGGTAAACTTTTTTGCTTTTTTTATACAATTTTATTGATTTTACGTATAGGGAAATCCTATATTTTCTAACACGGGGGTGCACTTTATTAGCTAAATCGGGCTTGAGGGTTTTACCGTAGTTGAAATCTGCACAGCAAATTGTTTGGGTTTCCCAATAGAAAGAGGAGTTTCGTACCCACTTTTTAAGAAAAATGGAGGATGACTATACCGAGAAAAGTCCTACTCTTTTTATATAAACTTTACAAACGTTAGGGAATTCTATAATTGACTCTGGATTCGTTCCTATGCGTATTAAGTTCCTATCCTCTATACCAGTAAGCTCCATAACACAGTGAGGGGAGGTACCTTATACCTTATACAAGAAAACCCTATAACATACATATACCTAGCTAAAGTCTCTCTTACATGAACTCACTAAAGGTATACTAAGAAACTCCTATATATATACTCCCCCTATCAAGTCAATAGAATAAAGAATTCCCAGGCTCCCCTATTAGCCTATTAGGCGCTTAGGTAGGTATAGCTCATACTACTGTTACTCCCTCTACCTCTTCTATTTCTTATTTCTATAGCTACTAAGAAAACTAAGAATACAGAATCTCAATAAGTCAATGAAAACAAATAAAGCAAAGGAAAGAAAGAATTCAAAGAAAGAAGATTATACCCTATCTACAATCCCACCTATAAATAAAGGAGCTCTCTTTCTCTTACTGCCTTACTGCTTGTGCTTACCTTCCTATAAACTACTTCCTATAAACTACTTCCTATACAAATACCTGTATAGCTCCCTTCTTGTCTTGCTAATAGCTAATACAAGGGCTCTAACTCCTAATCAAATACAAATTAAGAAACAAACAAAACAAGTCGAAGTTGGTTCTAACGTATCTATGTGTACTTTCAAAATTTTATAACGTTAACCTTCCTACGCTATTGCGCTCCAGTCGGTAAGAGAGACTTCTTCCCAATCTATCTAAGGCTCCTATCTTCTCTAACAATAATCAAGTAAGGCATTGAAGACTATAACAAACTAACTAGTACAATAGAATAAGAGTACATAATAAAACTATATAATACAAACTAATAAAATATATACATTAATTAGAAACCTATACTATAATCAAGTCAACAAGTAGCTCCCCGGGTTCCCCTATCACCTGGTAGCCCTATGCATTCCTAGTATAGCTCTAAGTCTTCCTGTTACCTCTACTATATCTATATATATACAGTTCCTCTAAGCCCAGTACAAGGATCCCAACTCCTAAGCCTTAAAGAATACAGAATCTAAAAAAAGGCTTAGTACAAAGAAGAATAAGAATAAAGAAAAGAAGAGTACAAATAAAAGAAGTCAATAACAAGGAACAATAAACCAAACGAAGAAAAGAATCGGCTTGCCTTCCCTTCTAAACAGGGCTTGAACCTACGCGCACCACTTCCTGTTGGAGATGCTCTAACTTCTCATCTCAACAATATATACTATCTAAACTAGCTGCAAGAAAGAGCTCTTATTCTTTATAGAGGCGTATTCATTCTATCTAAGTGATTCTTGAATAGGTATCGCAGATAAGTAAGTGTGTCTTGGGTGAATAAATAAAAGAATAAGACAAATACATAATACAAAAAGACAAAGGTGCGAAGCGTAATGTATATGAATCAAGCAAAAAAGTGTCTGTTTGAGTACTTTTCTGTATAAGGGATTTCCTAGTTCTTGTTATAAGGGATAAAAGTTTCTTCTATTTCAATGTCTGTTTCAGAGGGATCTCATACAATATTGAGTCCTTATGCGTTTCCCTTTCCAGTAATTCCTAACCTGTTTTAGGCTAAACCCTTTCATATATTCTAATAAATACAAAGAAACTTCTTTAGCTAGTTGTAAAACCCCTTAATTCTAAGGTTCCTTTAGACTTCAAAAGAGCGCAGAACTACTTCCTATACGAGAAGCCCTTAAAATCCCTTTACCCTAAATTCTTAATTATCCGGAATTGGAAACCTAGAGGAAACCGAGGGAACAGTGACTAATACTACTCCTCCTATTCCTTTAGTCCCAGATATTTCAAAGCATAACATATGAGGTATGAAATGACTTTTCTTTCTTTGCCCTAGAAAAGTTAGGAGTCTAATCCCCAGAGTTATCCTAATACCTTGTATGAAATTTCTTTACTATTTACTAATTAATTGTTAGAGTTTACTAATCTTTCCCCTACGGCTGTATTACCTACATTACTAACTTTTAATCTCTGGGTGATGCGAAGCAATACAAAAGCTTTATTACCCTAATTTAGAATACCTGAGGAGTTCCTTACTAGGTCTTAAATCTTCCAGAGCTACTGTATGAACTAGTAACATAGCTATCTGTTAATGAAACTTACCTTGGTTTTTTCTATTACCTATTTGACTTGCGTTTGTATTGATACTCTGTATCATACCACTCTTAAGAGCTAAAACTTGTCATTTTGTAGCCAGGTAACCTTACTCTTCTTTATGACTTACTTATTAGCCTAGGTTTTCTAAGTTTTCTTAGGAGCTAGAACTTTCTATTCCCTTTTTGTTAGGAGAGACAGCTTTCTTATAAAAGATATAATGAGACTCTTCTTGTAGTTGTAGCTATTGTAGTTATTGTAAATACTAATTTAGGAGTTAGAGTAGTCTTTCTTTAGTATGTACAGTAGTTTAAATAGACAGTCTAGTTGTTAAATAGTTATAGATAGTCTTATATAATAGGTATATCCCTCTTCTCCCTGCGGTTACTGACACGGGAGCAGAGACACTGAATAGATAATTGAGAGCATTACCCTTCCCGACCGGGACGTAGTAAGGTAGGGTAACTTCTGATAGTTCAATGAAGAGACATACCACACATTATAATACCTATCATACTTGTTTCTTTATCTTTATGACTTAGTTCTCCTCTTACTCTGAATAACTTGTTGTTTAGTAGTCTTTTGTCCTAGACCTCTTTTCTTACTTAATTCTTTGTTTTAGGAGTCCTTATGAGCTTGAGTTAGGATAGGGGAGTTAGAGAGAAGATAGACTTTACTACAAGAGAGACTTGCGAGATAGAAGAAGAGAGACTTGTATTCCCTTATTGTAGTTTTGTAGCTAGGAAGTAGTTCTAGTACTAAGGAAGTATAGAATAGTTGAAAGTCTAGTAATTATTCTTAAGTATTGTATTAGAGAGTATAAGAGATAGTAATCGGTATAGACAGTATAAATAGTT
>JAYMTG010000131.1:5000-17892 GCA_036897565.1 Pelargonium exstipulatum | reverse complement strand
TATATCTTAATCTTAGCTAAGTATATAGCTAAAAAAAAGAGAGAGAGAATTATATATTCTCTGTATTCGGCTCAATCCTTTTAGTAAAAGATTGGGCCGAGCTTAGTTTAATTGCAGCAATTCAATTTCAATTAAGAGAATGAAGGGTAATTACTGGATTACAAAGTATCCATTGCTTCAAACTCAAATTTGATCTCCTTCCATACTTCACAAGCAGCAGCCAGTTCACGACTCCACTTGCAAGCCTTACGGATAATTTCATTACCCTGACGAGCAAGATCTTTCCCCTCATTACGAGCTTGTACACATGCTTCTAGGGCTACTCGATTAGCTACGGCACCCGGCGCATTTCCCCAAGGGTGTCCTAAAGTTCCCCCACCGAATTGTAGTACGGAATCGTCTCCGAAGATCTCGGTCAGCGCAGGCATATGCCAAACGTGAATACCCCCAGAAGCCACAGGCAAAACGCCCGGTAGAGAGACCCAATCTTGAGTGAAATAAATACCGCGGCTTCGGTCTTTTTCAATAAAATCATCGCGTAGTAAATCAACAAAGCCCAAGGTGATGTCTCTTTCGCCTTCAAGTTTACCTACTACGGTACCGGAGTGAATATGATCTCCACCAGACATACGTAAGGCTTTCGCTAGTACACGAAAGTGTATACCGTGATTCTTCTGTCTATCAATAACTGCATGCATTGCACGATGGATGTGAAGAAGTAGACCATTATCTCGGCAATAATGAGCTAAGCTAGTATTTGCAGTAAATCCCCCCGTTAAGTAGTCATGCATTACGATAGGAGCCCCCAACTCTCTAGCAAAGACGGCCCTTTTGATCATTTCTTCACATGTACCTGCAGTAGCATTCAAGTAATGCCCCTTGATTTCACCTGTTTCGGCCTGCGATTTATTAATGGCTTCGGCACAAAATAAGAAACGGTCTCTCCAACGCATAAAAGGTTGGGAGTTCACGTTTTCATCATCTTTGGTAAAATCAAGTCCACCACGAAGACATTCATAAACCGCTCTACCGTAGTTCTTAGCGGATAATCCCAATTTAGGTTTAATAGTACATCCCAATAAGGGACGTCCATACTTGTTCAATTTATCTCTCTCAACTTGGATGCCATGCGGCGGTCCTTGGAAGGTTTTAACATAAGCAGGAGGGATTCGCAGATCCTCGAGACGTAGAGCGCGAAGGGCTTTGAACCCAAATACATTACCCACGATGGAAGTAAACATATTAGTAACGGAACCTTCTTCAAACAGGTCTAAAGGGTAAGCTACATAAGCAATATATTGATTTTCTTCTCCAGCAACGGGCTCGATGTGATAGCAGCGTCCTTTGTAACGATCAAGGCTGGTAAGCCCATCGGTCCACACGGTTGTCCATGTACCAGTAGAGGATTCAGCAGCTACCGCGGCCCCCGCTTCCTCAGGTGGAACTCCAGGTTGAGGAGTTACTCGGAATGCTGCCAAGATATCAGTATCTTTGGTTTCATAATCAGGAGTATAATAAGTTAATTTATAATCTTTAACACCTGCTTTAAATCCCACACTTGCTTTAGTCTCTGTTTGTGGTGACATAAGTCCCTCTCTACAACTCATGAATTAAAAATTCTCGCAACAACAAAACACGGTCTACTCGGCAGGAATTAGGAGTTAATGAGCCCTTTCGCAGGAATCTTTCACAAAACTCTCAACTAACTATTATCCACTAATCAAAAATGTTCCCTATTCGATTAGACCGTGGTTTTTGATTTGATTCACCAAATACATCATTATCATTATTGTATACTCTTTCCTATGTATGTCGCAACCCAATCCTTGTTTTTAAGGAATAGGTTCTGTATAATTTGATATGCTAAAAAGGGGCCCATGAGATAGAAAGACTGAATGGGAAAGAAAGTTAAGGTTCCAATTCCATAGAGAATATGGATGGTATTTTCTATAATGATAGACAGATGAAAGACTTTATAAAGATTTTTCTGTATCCGTTTGATCTTTTGAAAAGGGGTTGATTGAACTTGAAAATTCATTCATTCAATTGAAATTGAATCAATAAGAATAAGGAATTGCTTGGATTCGGTTGGATGTTACCGGGGGAGTCGAGCACTAGCTCCCATTCCATTTATTATTGAATTAACCGAATCAACTTGCTATCAAACAAAAACTTCTTTTGGATTCGCTAATTTGACTTTTCGCAAAAAATTGCGGCATATTTCACTTTGTTTTTTTATTATTAGATTCTTATGAGACTCAACCCTACTGCTTCTAGTCCTGGGGATTCCACGCTTCAAAAAAAAAAGCTGGGGCGTATCGTCCAAATCATTGGTCCGGTATTGGATGTAGCCTTTCCCCGGGGCAAGATGCCCTATATTTATAACGCGCTAGTAGTTCAGGGTCGAGATACTGTCGGTCAAGAAATTCATGTGACCTGCGAGGTACAACAATTATTAGGAAATAATCGAGTTAGAGCTGTAGCTATGAGTGCTACAGATGGTCTAATGAGAGGAATGGAAGTGATTGACACGGGAGCTCCTCTGAGTGTTCCAGTCGGTGGAGCGACTCTAGGACGAATTTTCAACGTACTGGGAGAGCCTATTGATAATTTAGGCCCTGTAGATACTCGGACAACATCCCCTATTCATAAATCTGCGCCTGCTTTTATTGAGTTAGATACAAAATTATCTATTTTTGAAACAGGAATTAAAGTAGTGGATCTTTTAGCCCCTTATCGCCGTGGAGGAAAAATCGGATTATTCGGGGGGGCTGGAGTGGGTAAAACAGTACTCATTATGGAATTGATCAATAACATTGCCAAAGCTCACGGAGGTGTATCCGTATTTGGCGGAGTAGGTGAGCGTACTCGTGAAGGAAATGATCTTTACATGGAAATGAAAGAGTCTGGCGTAATTAATGAACAAAAAGTTTCGGAATCAAAAGTAGCTCTAGTCTACGGTCAGATGAATGAACCGCCGGGAGCTCGTATGAGGGTTGGTTTGACTGCCCTAACTATGGCGGAATATTTCCGCGATGTTAATGAACAAGACGTACTTTTATTTATCGACAATATCTTTCGTTTCGTCCAAGCAGGATCCGAAGTATCTGCCTTATTAGGTAGAATGCCTTCCGCTGTGGGTTATCAACCCACCCTTAGTACCGAAATGGGTTCTTTACAAGAAAGAATTACTTCTACAAAAAAGGGGTCCATCACTTCTATTCAAGCAGTTTATGTACCTGCGGACGATTTGACCGATCCTGCTCCTGCCACGACATTTGCACATTTAGATGCTACTACCGTACTATCAAGAGGATTAGCTGCCAAAGGTATCTATCCAGCAGTAGATCCTTTAGACTCAACGTCAACTATGCTTCAACCTCGGATCGTCGGCGATCAACATTATGAAATTGCGCAAAGAGTGAAGCAAACTTTACAACGTTACAAAGAACTTCAGGACATTATAGCTATCCTTGGATTGGACGAATTATCCGAAGAGGATCGCTTAACCGTAGCAAGAGCACGAAAAATTGAGCGTTTCTTATCACAACCCTTTTTTGTAGCAGAAGTCTTTACAGGTTCTACGGGTAAATATGTTGGTCTGGCAGAAACAATTAGAGGGTTTCATTTGATTCTTTCCGGAGAATTTGATGGTCTTCCCGAACAGGCCTTTTATTTGGTAGGTAACATTGATGAAGCTACTGCGAAGGCTACGAAGTTAGAAAAGGAGAGTAATTTGAAGAAATGACCTTCAATCTTTGTGTACTGACCCCTAATCGAATTCTTTGGGATTCAGAAGTGAAAGAAATCATTTTACCTACTAATAGTGGACAAATTGGCGTATTACCAAACCACGCGTCTATTGCCACAACTCTAGATATAGGTATTTTGAAAATACGCCTTAACGACCAATGGTTCACGATAGTTCTGATGGGCGGTTTTGCTAGAATCGGCAATAATGAGATCACTGTTTTAGCAACTGCTGCGGAAAAAGGTAGTGACATTGATCCACAAGAAGCTCAGCAAACTCTTGAAATAGCGGAAGATAGCTTGAGGAAAGCTGAGGACAAAAGGCAAAGAATCGAGGCGAATCTAGCTCTCAAACGAGCTAGGACACGATTAAAGGCTATCAATCCTATTTCGTAACTAGTTAGTACGTCCAAATAGAGGAACCCACGGAGCTTTTGCATAAACATAAGTTCTATTTATACGCCCTTCATTCTGATTCTACCGGTTGATTGAATAGAGTCAAATACGGAATCGGATTCTAATGCAACGAAGAATTTAGAAAATAAAAAATGACATGAACGCGAGATAGGATGAAAAAGAAAAAAAAAGAAAAGAAAAAGAGGACGGGTATAAAAACTTATTAGATACCGGAGTCAATGGTATCTAAATAGGTCTGCCTACTATTGGATTTGAACCAACGACTCCCGCCGTATGAAAGCAATACTCTAACCACTGAGTTAAGTAGGCCTTTTCTCATTACAAAAAGAAACAAAAGGGAGTCCAGCACATCCCATTACATCGATGGATTATAAACCCCAGATTCTTTATAAGCAAAAAAAATCATTGGGGTCTTGGATCGTGGAATATTCATCTTGACAAGAATTTATCAACAGAATATCATCAAATATGTATTATGTATCGCACATCAAAAATGTATCGCAAAAGGGCTATAGCTCAGTTAGGTAGAGCAACTCGTTTACACGTGCGCCAATGTTTTTCAGAGGAGTCCGTCATGGAATCAAAAGAATGGATCTTATTGACAAATCGATGTCTTACTCCATCCCTTTTAGGGAACAAAAGGGGAGAACAATAGCCTGACAAACGGTTCGATCCGCTTGGGATGTCTATTGAGATAGAAGAGACACCAATTGGGATTAGGATCCATTGTTGATTTGAAAGATTGATAAGGTGAATACCTAGCCTATTCAATGCTAGGCATAATGAGTCTAAGGATCTCAAAAGCATCTCTTTTCCTTCTATGAACTTGAAGGTGTATGAAGTTTCATATTTCATTCTTTAAGCAGGGAAATGGAGATTCCATTTAACTTAGGTCGATCTAGGCCAAAAGCAAACCTACGTCAAGATAACCCTTCTTTGAAACACTTTGGTAGTGCTCCTGAGTCGAAATACAAATAATGAATCAGAGCACATGGAGCCATCTCCTTATCTTTCTGTCAAGATAAAAAGAAACTGTGGCAGACTGGCTGATCTTTTATCTGAGCTAATGAAAGAGCCCAATGCAAAAAAAATGCATGTTGGGTCTTTGAAAGAGTTCAAATCATTTTGATAAGAATCAGTTTGATCTGTTTTACCGAGAAGGTCTACGGTTCGAATCCGTATAGCCCTATAAAAAGATACCAAGACCAACAGACTCTAATTTACTAGAAATGTAAATTCCTAGGCATTCTTCTACGTCTGATTCTTTGCTCTTTTCTAAATCACTAAGAAACAAAGAAGAAAAAAAGAAGATGGAGTCCCCCCCCCCTAGAATCTTTTTTAGGATTCTAGTCATATCATAAGCATAAAAAAGAAAGTCTAAAATAGAAGAAAAATCGATTTCGAATTCTAAATCGAAAAAAAAAAGAACAAAAAAGGGAATTCTATTTTGAATTCCCTTGCTTTCAACTTTAAAGAGCGAAGTGAAGGGGGATACTTTTATGTGTTTTGTATTTGTATAAGAGCAGTATCTCTTTTTTTTTTTTTATATACTCTATCGAAATCAAAATGAAGTAAGTGGAATGGCAATAGGATTCCAATCCAATCAATCAATCTTGCTTGAAAGGGGAAATGTACCACAGCAAACAAAAGAAATTGGGCGGTTCCTTTGATCAAAAGGAATTCGTGTTTTGACTAAAGAGTTATCGATGACTTGAGAATTGATTCCAATTCGAACCGACTCATTCGGTCTATTTTCCACTTTCATAGGAGGTCGTCTATGTTTCTGCTTTACGAATATGATCTTTTCTGGGTATTTCTAATAATCTCAAGTCTTATTCCTATTTTGGCATTTCTAATTTCCGGCGTTTTAGCCCCAATTAGTGAAGGGCCGGAAAAACTTTCGAGTTATGAATCGGGTATAGAACCAATGGGCGATGCTTGGTTACAATTTCGAATCCGTTATTATATGTTTGCTCTAGTTTTTGTTGTTTTTGATGTTGAAACAGTTTTTCTTTATCCATGGGCAATGAGTTTCGACGTATTGGGGGTATCCGTATTTATAGAAGCTTTGGTTTTCGTGCTTATCCTAATTGTTGGTTCAGTTTATGCATGGCGAAAGGGAGCATTGGAATGGTCTTAGTTCCCCAATCTTCAGACAATAACAAAGTAAAAACAAAAAAAGAACATTGAGACAGTTATGAATTCCGTCGAGTTTCCCTTACTTGATCGAAGAACCAAAAATTCAGTTATTTCAACTACATCAAATGATCTTTCAAATTGGTCAAGGCTCTCCAGTCTATGGCCGCTTCTTTATGGTACGAGCTGTTGTTTCATTGAATTTGCTTCATTAATAGGCTCACGATTTGACTTTGATCGTTATGGACTGGTACCAAGATCAAGTCCTAGACAGGCGGATCTTGTTTTAACAGCTGGCACAGTAACAATGAAAATGGCTCCCTCTTTAGTGAGATTATATGAACAAATGCCCGAACCAAAATATGTTATTGCTATGGGAGCCTGTACAATTACAGGAGGAATGTTCAGTACGGATTCTTATAGTACTGTTCGGGGAGTTGATAAGCTAATTCCTGTAGATGTTTATTTGCCGGGTTGTCCGCCTAAGCCAGAGGCAGTTATAGATGCTATAACAAAACTTCGTAAGAAAATATCTCGAGAAATCTATGAAGATCGAGATAGGTCTCAACGGGTGAATCGCTATTTCACTACCAATCACAAGTTTCGTATTGGACGCAGTATTCATATCGGAAATTATGATAAAGGATTCTTCTACCAACCAACAGCTACTTCAAAAATACCGGCTGAAAAATTTTTCAAATACAAAACTTCAGCACCTTCATCTTCTCACGAATTAGTGAATTAGGCAGGATTTCCTTGTATAGAAAAAGAGTATAGAAAAAGATTGAATGAATCAATTTCATCGTAAATGTGAAATACTTCTAAAAATCAAAATGCGGGAGAGATCAAAAAGATGCAGGGTCCTTTGTCTGCTTGGTTAGTCAAACGTAGGCTAGTTCATAGATCGTTGGGTTTCAATTATCAAGGAATAGAGACTTTACAAATAAAGCCCGAGGATTGGCATTCCATTGCTGTCATTTTATATGTATATGGTTACAACTATCTACGTTCCCAATGTGCTTATGATGTAGCACCAGGCGGACTCTTGGCTAGTGTGTACCATTTTACTAGAATCGAATATGGTGTAGATCAACCGGAAGAGGTATGCATAAAAGTTTTTCTTCCAAGGAAGAATCCTAGAATTCCGTCCATTTTCTGGGTTTGGAAAAGTGCAGATTTTCAAGAAAGGGAGTCTTATGATATGTTGGGAATCTCTTATGAGAATCATCCGCGATTGAAACGTATTTTAATGCCTGAAAGTTGGATAGGATGGCCCTTACGTAAGGATTATATTGCTCCCAATTTTTATGAAATACAAGACGCTCATTGAATGAGAAGAAAGAAATCGTCATTTCTAGAACTCCGGATATTCTAGGAAGATTTATATGCGCTCTTCGAGATCAAAGAGAGTAATTGAGGTCTCAGTCGTATTATGGATAGGCTAAATAAATACAAAAAAAGAAAAATAGGAATTCGTTGAGATTTTCAAATTTGGAAAAGACTTGTTTCGGATGAGTCAAAGCAATAGGATGAACTAAAAGAGTGTTCTGCAACAGGAACTTTCACTTTATACTGCGCGCAGTGCTTAAAAAAAGATCTAGTAAGGTTATGTATGCGCGGGGCCGCAGAAAGAAACTATGAAAGAAAACGCAAAGAAAGTAAAAAGGATCGCGATTCTATTTGTACTCTATCCAAGATGGATCTTGCCCCCCCCCGCAACGACTCTAGACTAGACTTTTGTCTAGGTCTTTCGACCAACTAAGAACTAAGTCAGAATTGAACCCTTTCTTTGGCTAAAATAGGAACTAGCATTCTTTATTGTCTTTGTCTTTATTGAGCGAAAGTAAACACAGTATTAACAAATCAAAAAAAGAAGAAGAAAGAGATTTGAATTCTCTTCTTTTACATCTAAAAAACTTTGATATACTATTTACTAAAAAAAAAAAGAGAGGTCTATTTCTGGACACTTAAAGATAGAAGTTCTATATCACGATCTAAAATATTAATGAATAGATTCATTATAGAATAACACATATGTTGACCTCCCTATCAATTCATTTGATAGAGTAGAAGAGTAGAGACCCCTACAAATGAATAATGTGCCGGGAACCAGATTTGAACTGGCGACACGAGGATTTTCAGTCCTCTGCTCTACCAGCTGAGCTATCCCGACCATTTCCAATGCATCATCCCTTCATTTTACTAGATGACTTAAGTTTCTGTCAATTAAAATGACGAAAAAGGTATTGAAAGTCTTTTCCTCGCTCCTAATTTCTGAGATCCTTAAAAAGAAAAAGAGGGCTTTTTAAGTTTCAGCGCGCGCAAGAAGATTGATTCTGAATCCTTCAACAAATCAAATGAGGATTCCTGGGATCCCCATTTGTACGTATATAAAATATACCACAAGACCTGCGATAAGAGGAAAAAGGGGCCGATTGCGTACTTTTGGGAAAAGGGCGAATAAATGAGAAAGATAACGAATTTGGAAAAGCAGAGGATAAAGGGTTAGGGAGTCAAAGGAGCCTTTTTGGGGATAGAGGGACTTGAACCCTCACGACTTTTAACGTCTACGGATTTTCCTATTACTATAACTTTCATAGTTGTCGTTATTGACATGTAGAGCGGGACTCTCTCTTTATTCTCGTCCGATTAATCGGTTATTGAAAAGATCTAGAAGACTTTGGAGTGAATGATTTGATCAATGACTATTTGATTCTATAGAAATAGAATCGAATCAAAAGACGGACTCGGGGCCTCATTAATGATTTGAATTTGAAGCAATATTTCAGTACGTATGCGTATGTATATACTCTAGGTTTACCATCGTCCTTTCTGAAGTTTCGATAGAAAAAAAGGATTTCTTTACCAACGCAGCCAACTTCATTTGTTAGAACAGCTTTCATTGAGTCTCTGCACCTATCCTTTTTTTTTTATTCTCGCTTTCTGAACCCCTCTTTCTTTTCGTAAAACAGGATTTGGCTCAGGATTGCCCCTTTTTGATTCCAGGGTTTCTCTGAATTTGAAAGTTATCACTTAGTAAGTTTCCATACTAAGGCTCAATCCAATTAAGTCCGTTGCGTCTACCAATTTCGCCATACCCCCCTTTTTTTCGTCTTTAGCTTTCACTATTTTCGCATGAAAACATAGGGATGTCCCATTACAGTTTGAATTTTTTTTTCTTATCCTTTCCTTAGAGGAAATGCTAGGCTATATAACATAAAAAACACGCAAATGGGATAAAGAAAAGAAATAGGAATCTATTCGAATTAGATTAGACTAGATTTAGACTAGATGAACTACATAAAATGTAGAATCTATAGAATAGAGTAGAATAGATTCTAGAACTATTTCATATTTAACCATAATCTATAATCTAGTTATTAGTTAATTGCTATAACTAATCATTCCATTCATTTAGAATGAAACTATGTAATGAAATAGGATTCTATATAAAAAAAGAAATTGAAAAAATGGGAAATACCCGTTTGAGTGAAATGAAAAAGAAAATCTGACTTTTTTCTAATGAAAATCAAGATCTTGATTAAGCTAGAATTGAGAAAGAAATAGAAATTGTATACTATTACTATATGGACTGGACCCCTCTCTTAATTCTTAGATGAATTGTTATGTTCTGTGATATAATCACAAATATTTATTTGAAAGTTGGATTCTATATTCTTTTTTTTGATTCTTATTAATTCGAATTCTGAATCGCTAAGAATGAATTGACTAGTGAATAGTAATAGCCAAGATCCCTGCAGTTTACTGACTTCCTATGCATAAAAAATGGCTCTTAGTTGAGCCAGCTTAGCTCAGAGGGTAGAGCATCGCACTTGTAATGCGAGGGTCGTCGGTTCGATTCCGATAGCTGGCTTTCTTTAGTTCTTAGTTCTGTGATTTTTTACAGAAAATCGTGGGTTCTGTTTGAAATCCCAGAATAGGGAAAAAGCCCTCTTTTGTCGTTTTTTTATAATCTTTTTTTTTTTTTATTTATTTTACGAAAGAATTGAAACCCTTTCGCTTGGTTGAAAGTCGAGTTCAGTTTTAATTTAGGTTTAGGAAATAAAAAAGGAGTCTTTATGTCGCGTTACCGAGGACCTCGTCAAAAAATAATAAACCGCCTGCGGTCTTTACCGGGACTAACTAGTAAACAGCCTAGAGATAATAAAAAGCCTAGAGTCGTAAGTGATCCTAGAGTCGAAAAGGATCCTGTAAACCCACCGCCCTCCAAGAAAAAATCTCAATATCGTATTCGTTTAGAAGAAAAACAAAAATTGCGTTTTCATTATGGTCTTACCGAACGGCAATTACTGAAATACGTTCGTATCGCCGGAAAAGCCAAGGGGCCGACGGGTCAAGTTTTACTACAATTACTTGAAATGCGTTTGGATAATACCCTTTTCCGATTGGGTATGGCTTCGACTATTCCTCAAGCCCGCCAATTAGTGAATCATAGACATATTTTAGTAAATAATCGCATAGTCGATATACCAAGTTATCGCTGCAAACCCCGAGATATTATTTCAGCGAGGGAGAAAGAAAAATCAAGAGCTCTGATTCAAAATTATCTTGATTCATCCGCCAAGAATCAAAAGGCATTACCACACCATTTGATTCTTAATCATAGATTATCTGATGACCCACGCGACTTATTAAAGGGATCAGTCAAACAAATAATAGATAGGGAAGGGGTCGGTTTAAAAGAAATAAAGGAATTGTTGGTCGTAGAATATTATTCTCGTCAAATTTAACCCTAACTAAGATTAAGATAACAACAAGGTTTCGGGCAACCTTATTCACGCAGGAAGGAGGCCAGAGGTTGTTCTCTCATCGATGTATCATGGATCAGTAAGGAAATTTTGATCCCCTGTCTGCTCTTTCCAGCGGTTTCCTAATGCCCCAGAAATTAGGAATAAAAGATTTATATGAAAGAAAGGGCCAATTATTAGAATAATTGGACTGGTATCCATTCTTCTTTGATTGGATACATTGTAACCATTAACATTCCATTGGCGGATTGGGCGAAGGTGCGGAAAGAGAGGGATTCGAACCCTCGGTAAACAAAAGTCTACATAGCAGTTCCAATGCTACGCCTTGAACCACTCGGCCACCTCTCCTACACGAGGATTATGGCCCCCCAACCAAAAAAGAACGAGTTGTTCAAATTGGATTGTTAGGTAAGTCCGAACAACGAATTCAAATTCTTTCCGAATAGAAAGCCTTTCATCAAAGAAAGACAAAAGAAAGACAAAAGAAAGACCCTGAGCGGATGCTCTATTTTTGTCATAGTACTGAATATTTGATTCAACTTCGATGAAATCGAAATAGTTCGATTCATTTTTATACTACTCAATGTGGGCAAAATCGAATTTCCATATTTCTTCTTTTTACTCATTCCTTTCAAAAAACATTTGAGTAAGGTAAGGGGACATCCCCCCTCCCTCCCCCCTTTTTTTGTTTTCTTTATTTGGTTAGGGCAGGGGACTCTTATTGAATTTTCCTGTGTCTCACAGCTCGAAACGAAAGAACTCGTGGGGGGGTCGTTTCCTTTTTGGATCTTGAACGACTAGGTTCAAGAGATGATAGAATTCAGGATACCCACAAGAAAGACTAATCCAATCCATAACGATGTACCAGAAAATACAATCTTTTTATTACTTGACCAACCCTCAGGAGAAGCAAATACAACAGGTACACCAATAAGTAAGATTAATGAAGTAGCAATTAATGCAAAAACAGCCAATTGGAAAGCAATAGTCATGTTTCTAATCCTCCACGTTATCAATAAATATACCATTTGATCCCTCTAGCAGCCCCGAACTCTAATTGTAATAAAATGTATACTCTACATCATAGAGGTATTGTACCACGAATCCATCGATTCTATATGACTTATTTCCCCCTTTTACTACTTTCTTTGTCGGACAGGGGACTTTTTTTTACGTCACAACCCTAAAGGGCCTGGTGGATCATGCATCTCTCTATGTAATGTATGGAGATAAAGAAATTCATAGATTCATGCCTAATATCTATTGCTAGATAGTGATAGTATCAATCCATGGGTCCATGTTCTATGTTCTATTCGGTGTAAGAAAAATAAAATAGAAATGATCCTTCGGAGAGATGGCCGAGTGGTTGATAGCCCCGGTCTTGAAAACCGGTATAGTTCAACGAACTATCGAGGGTTCGAATCCCTCTCTCTCCTTTTGTTCGGTGAATCGATTTTTTTCTTTATTGTTTTTGCCTAGTTTTTTAGTCTCATAAAGAGGAAAGGCTCGGCTAGGTATGATAGCCGAGCTCTCAAAAAGTAGATTAGAGAGAAATGAGTTGAAAAGAAAGGAAAAAGGAATCCTTTTTGAGTATGACCAAACCCCTCCGCAATATGTATGTTGGGATCAAATGGATTCCTACTTTAAGCATTGTATTTCCTCTCTCAGTTAAGAGGGGTCATGGAAAGGACAGGTTCAAAATCACGATCAATTCCCTTTTCAAATCCTGCTGCAGCTGCACGAGCCCTTCCAGCGTGCCATAAATGACCTACGAATAGAAAGAATCCTAGAACAAAATGAGAGGTAGCTAACCAACTTCT
>JAYMTG010000131.1:0-2500 GCA_036897565.1 Pelargonium exstipulatum | reverse complement strand
CCTTCCTTAGAATTGACTTTTTTTTTTCAATTTCTTTGATTCTCTTTATCCTTGTTCTATTTCTTCTTCTTTTTTTTCAGGTGAATAGAAAACCCCGGGTATCTCTTTTCACGGGCCGAAAGAAGAAGAAGAAATAGACTTAAAATCTTTGTCTATTAGCCTTTTTCTGACAGAAAAAGTGAATTGACTATTCTTTCTTCTTTTTTTGAAAAAGAGAAAACTGTAACTAAAAGTCTCTTTCTCGCATCCATTCTCCATTACATTTTCGGAAAAAACCAGCTCATGCATCATTATGCAAATGGAAATCTTGAGTACATGAAGCTATAATCCGATCTAATTATACAAGCCAATCCTAGAGACTTATCTCGATCTAAATAGAAATTGTTCTTGTATTCTGGAATCAAAGAAAGAGATTGAATTGAAAGGGGCGTTTATGTTGTGACTTCTAATAAACTTTTCTCTATCAAGAAAGGGAACCTCCATTTTCTTTATTCCTATGGAACTTCCAGGTTAGGAACAAGAAGATGAAATCGGAAATATCGACAGATTCGTCCGGAGTCCAAAGAAATATGAAATAAAAAAAAAGCACTCTTAGAATTTCATCCCGATCGAATTTGAATATCAGAATAGGGGATGTAGTTATGATTCAATGGGTTAGGTCTACTTACTTTGTCTTTTGTTTCTTTCTAATCTTTAGAAAGGATTAGGTTGGAAGAATAGAAAACTGCATTTTTCCTACATTTTTTGTAGGAAAGGGTGCGAAGATGGGATTTGAACCCACGACCTCAAGGTTATGAGCCTTGCGAGCTACCAAGCTGCTCTACTCCGCCATTTTTTGTAGGAAAGGGTGCGAAGATGGGATTTGAACCCACGACCTCAAGGTTATGAGCCTTGCGAGCTACCAAGCTGCTCTACTCCGCCAGGAGACAAAGCGAGACACAGAAGGGTTGAATGGGCCCCTCTATCTGTACAACAATATTATCACTTTTATACAGAATTTTCAAGGGGCTCCTCTCTGATCAATGATCATCAAAATGGATAGAAAAAGAAATTGGGAAATTGGATTGAATCTTTTTTTATTATCGAAAGAAGCATTCCTTTTTTGAATGCTAAAACGAGCATTTTGAAGCCAACCATACCTTTCACCCAACCGGCGGATATAGTTGAACGGTACAATACCTCTTTTATTTTCCAAGGAGAAGAAGCGGGTTCGATTCCCGCTATCCGCCCAGCGATTTTCAATCGCCTCCGGGGAGGCGATTGAATTTTCATTCAAATCCAACCCTACTTCACCCCCCTACGGCAATCTGTCAAAATACGTCAAACGTAGCAGAGGTAGTATAATCCTTACGGTTAACATCAAAATCAAATACGGTCCATATTTTGCGATAAATGCTTCGGAAGACATCTTTTTGAAGTCTTCGGTGATATTACGTAAAATCACTGCATAATAGTGTATTTCCACTAACCGAAACCATAAGAGTGGGAGTTTCCACCTAAAGGATCTTATAAGTCGGAAAAACCGCCTTTTTGGTACTCTCAAATTCAACAATGGAAGTTCTTTCAGAACCGAGTGTATACGTTCTCTTAAGAAAGAGAAGAGCACATACACCTCCTTTATCTCGACTAGAGGTGCCACCACCCGACTATACCGTGATGCTTTACTGGTATAAAAAACGGAATTATATGGGGTAATCACGAGATTGTAGGGTAAGATTTGATGTGGAAAAAGAATGAAATGAAATGGGGTTTCATTTATTTTTCTTTCGATAAAGAGTACCAAACTGTACTGTTTTATTAAAAAAAAGACCTTTTTTATTACCTTTTTTATTAAGTGAAATGGTGCAAGTCTTATTATTTTGAGAAGGATTTTCGCCAAAAAGGCGAAGAATCCTTCGCCCAATGGCAAGAGTCTCACCCAGCATGGACTAAGAATAGACCCTACCCAAGAGACAATTAGCTCTGTCTGGGCCTGAGTCAACTTAAGGGTTATAAGTTCATAAAGTTGGCTTCGTAAGCCGGTAAGGAATCCCCTTACGTCTCCTAAGAAGATAATCCATATTGCCCGGGCCAATCTTGGGTCATATATGACCATAATAAGCTCGAGACAAAGTGGACAAAGGACACAGAAGATGATGTAGAGTCCCTCTTCGCTTAGAGCAGTCACAAGCATACCTACTTCCAATAGGTCGAAGATCAAGTAGGTAGGGACTGACCCAAACATTGTTACATAAATAACAATAGCTAGGACTTCACTTACTGGCTTCATGACTATACGAGCTCGACGATATAAACCTCGTCTACTCCTACTCATTAGACATTTGTATTTCATAACTCGATAAAACCTCATAAATAATAAATACTCCTTTTTTATTTCCTAAACCTAAACTAAAACTGAACTCTAATAGACTAGACAAGACACAGGACCTACTTATGGCTATTCTCTGATCAGGGTTGAATGGGCCTCTCTATCTGTACAACAATATTATCCCTTTTCAAG